>JAEQML010071595.1:0-16053 GCA_016904865.1 Pissodes strobi
AAAAAGTTATTTTACTAATCATTCTACATAAGTATGTTATTAGATTTCTCCTCTAAAAAAAAATCAAATCTATTTTTCTTTGTTTACCCCTGAAAGAAACGCGAATGGTGAGGTTCAAATTTTATAATAATTGCACGTGATCTGAAAATGTGACGAAATGTTCCTACTTTTTAAATGACCCATATAAAATAGAATTTAAATTTCTGTGTCGGTGCTGCTTCGCACGACTGTTAAGTACTGTTTATTGACCCAAAAGATGATTAGCGCATGAAAAATTAAAAGGTGAACTTGGAAGAATAACCGGTCCAGTATAACCTGACTAAGAATAATTAAGTCAATTTTATGTTAAACGTTCTTAATTAATTCTAAGGTGCTTTGTACTTGATTAGCGAATAACAAAAAGCATTTTTGTTAATTGTGAAATGATCTTTTTATACCTAAGATATAATATGAAATCATGATGTCTGCCCGAATGATTTATATTTATATATTTATTATGCTCAGCAAATAATTTTTTATTAATGTTAGCTTTTTGGAATCCTCCAATATAATTTTTTTATCTAACTTTAAAGTAAGTATATAATAGTAATTATTAAATTTCTTGATTTATACTTTCAGATTTTAATATTAAAACAGGTGCTGTAACTTAAAACAGAGCGATAAATATCGAAGACATATAAAAAAAGTATACCGATTTGTTTACTAAATATGAACACGCCAACATTGTTCCCCTTCTTCTTTCCTTTCTTATAAAATAGTAGGCAAGCCCTAGTATTACTTACAGCTCCTGCGGCGTGGTTGCCGATAACACTTAAGAATATGTCTGTATCATGGAAATTCGGCAGCTTGTTTTTAATAATGTAACAGAAAAATTACATTTATTAGAAAATAGACCATGCCAAAATATAAATTTTTCGCTTTAAAGTATACCGTGCAGATTATAATACTAACATATAAACATTTATGATACAAAACTTGAATCAAATAAAAAACAAAAAAAATATTAAGTGTTATACCTATTTTTGGTAAATTTTCAGTGTAACAACAATTGGAATTCTGTAAAACAGTATATTGTGTAACTAGTTGGAAAAGCAAAACATTCCTGGATGATTGTGGTAATTGCTGGACGAGGCGCAGCCGACGCCAGCAACATAGAAGTTCAGAAATGTGCTTTTCCTACGAGTTGCACATACGCATATTAATAATTAGAATACGTATTTATAAAAATAGAGCCAAATATTATTCTAAAAAAAAAAAAAAAAAATCAACTCAACATAATATCAAGTTTTGAATCGAGCGAGCTTGGAGTTTATTACGTAACTACTGAAACCACAGCTAAATCTTGCTTTTGATAAACGTCAGATCTGACAAACAAGGTGTTTAAATAGGACAGAAATGTTATATTCCCGTCCTAGGACGGAAATGTACGTACAGTTATTGCATGTTGCCAAGCAACGAATACATTATACTGAAATCATGACTTTTGCGATGAGAAAACACATCGGAAAAGTATAGTTTTTCGTCCGATCGGATTAAAACGTTTTTTCTTCTATATTTAGACATTCTTAAAAGGCGTTTTTGACCATTAAAATGTTGCGCAATTGTTTGGTTATTCCACAAGAAAGCCCCTAAGTTCGTTTTTTGAGGAGCTGAAATATTAAAAAATGGTTGTACGCATGGTCCTTCGCTCGCTTCGGGGGCGCAACCAAACAAAACTAACCGAAAGTAACCCAAGGCATGCCCAAGATCCAAAAAAAACTTTAAAAAATATTTGCATTCTTTTCTGACAATTTTTTTTTATATTGGGCATGCCTTGAGTTAGTTTGGGTTAATTTTGTGTGGTTGAGCCCCGGAGCGAGCGAAGCGAGCGGAGGGTTATATGTGAAGTGGAACATTTATTTTTTACATTAATTTGGGTTAGCTCGGATTAGTTCTTGTTGGTTACGCCCCCGAATCGAGTTACCCCGTAAGAAAAGGTGAAACCTTTGGTAACATTGTGCGTCAAATGCCAAAAATTTCCTAATATTTACACTTCAGCTCCTCAATAGTCGAACATTTTTGTGGGATAACCAAAGAATTGCGCAACATTCTAATGGACAAAAGCGTCATTTCAAAGTGTCTAAATAAACAAAAAAAACATTTTTAGAAAATTCCAATTGTTATTAAACTGAAAAATTACCCTATTTTCCGCCAGAAATGATATGTAAACTGGGCCCTACGTCACTTCACATTGGTCACGAAATCAGCGGTACTCCCTCTTGTCGCAAATGCCGACAACGTCGCGTAGCCGTCACTCGTCTAGAAGAAACTGGCCGCCATGTTCATCGCGTTTTTGCCGTATCGGTTTGTTGTTTCTTATATGTCTTTGAAACAAACTCATAATCGTATAGTATATACGAAGTCAATCCGAATAGCAGAAAAACTGAAACTCGGATTATGAAGCAGAGACGTGTATTGCTAGGATTGGAAAAAATATTTTAAAAATGCATTTGTACTTACGCTCAATGTTTTTAACAATTTTTAGGTAGTTAACTATATTTTGGAACGTTGATGCCGGCTTTAAACTCATGTTTTTCGGAGACATTTCGTTTTCGAGCTATAATCATCAAACTTTTAAACTTTATGAGTGTAAAATGTATAATATTGTTTTAGTTTTAATGCATACTAAAAAATAAAAAGAATAGGCATGAACTGCGGTTGTACAAACTAAAAGAAAACACGTTTGTTGTTATTATTTTAAATTTTGGAGAAGTCTAAAGAAGGCGAACGGAAAATACTCTTTTGTACGACTGCCCTGAAAATAGACAAAAACGCACTAACAACTGTTGTTGAAAACTGGACATTTCAGACATCGTGTGCAAAGTATACTTTTCACACGCTTATTCGGGTATTTAGATTAAAGGGCTTCGTCTCCGTTTTAGAGCTTCGCCCACAGAGGTCCCATTCCCAGATCTCTAAAAAATTGTCGAAATTATAATCTCATATCATGGGCCCCCTTTTAAGGCATGGGGCCCAATTCTAGGGTTTCGCCCCCTGGGGCCTCATTTTAGGGGCTCCCCTTTTCCAAATGTGTCAAATATGAGGTTCCCACACCGGGGGCCTCATTCAAAAGCTTCGCCCCCCGAGGGCCCCATTTTAAAATCTGTGAAAGATTGGCCCCGTACCAGGGGCCCCATATCAGGGCTTTAAGCCTCAAGGAGCCCCAATTTAGGGCTACACCCCCGGATGCTCCCTTTTCCGAATATGTAAAAAATGGGTCCCCCGAGGGAGGGCAAAGCCATAAGAGGAGACCGCCGGTGAATGGCGCCTTTTTCCAAAGATATGAAAAGAATAACTCCAAAAACTAAGGGCGAAACCCTAGAATGAGGGACGAAACCCTAAAAGGACGTCCCGGCTAGGGCGTCGTCCCAGCCCTGGCATCTCAATACCTACTCATCAACTAGTTACACAAATTGCTGTAGAAGTGTTTGTATGGTCTTTGTAAACTATAAATATTTTAATTTAAAGACAAGATGCTTGATATAATATTATAATAAATATTATATAATATCAATATTATTTGCAGTCGTAGAAAAAAGTATAGTATGCAACGCGTGTGAAAATCACTTTTCACACTCGTGTGATTTATGTCACTCGCCTACGGTTCGTGCCATAAAACTTCACACTCGTGTGAAAAGTGTTATTTTCAAGACTTGTTGCATAATATACTATTGGAATTTCCTTATGCAAATAAAGATCTAATCCATTTTTACACATTGCTGTAAAAAAGAACAGTTGATGGTCGTCATATTAAAAGCATGTATATGAGTGGGCGTCTTTAATGTACAGGGTTATTCATTATATTTTGACACCCACCTGCAGCCGTAATTACAGGTAAAACAAAAAAACTTAAATTCAAAAGTTGTATGGTTTTTAATATATTATCTTTTAGAAATGTCAAAAGAAAAAAATTGCATGTCAAATGTCAAAAAACCGCATAACCTTATTTTTTTTAAAATGAAACACCCTGTATATTATTACATATTTGGATTGTGTGAAAAAGTCTAGACATATTTCATGAATAATGTCCTATACCTATCTCTAACGGTTTTTGAAATATTGACAGTTAAAAATCGACCATTTACCAAGTTTGACAGCTTGTAAAATCTAAACGGCTAAAGATAGAACAAAACAGTTTGCACTTTCCTATACTGGTTTTTTATAAGCTATCGTATGACACTAACTATTTATTTAACCAGAGGTTAAATTTATCCGTGATTTTTTAACCTCTGGTTAAATCTAAAATTAGTGTCATACGATAGCTTATGAAAAACCAATATGGGAAAGTGCAAACCGTTTTGTTCTATCTTTAGCCGTTTAGATTTTACAAGCTGTCAAACTTGGTAAATGGTCGATTTTCAACTGTCAATATTTCAAAAACCGTTAGAGATAGGTATAGGACATTATTCATGAAATATATCTAAACTGTTTCACACAATCCAAATATGCAATAATATACAGGGTGTTCCATTTAAAAAAATTAAAGATTATGCAGTTTTTTGACATTTGACAGGCAATTTCTTTCTTTTGACATTTCTAAAAGATAATATATAAAAAACCACACAACTTTTAAATTTAGGTTTTTTTTGTATTACCATTAATTACGGCTGCAGGTGGGTGTCAAAATATAATGCATAACCCTGTACCTCCTTCTCCCCTTTCTAACTTTTAAAACGCTCATTTGTTTGTTACAAGATGTAGGCGTACCAAATAACAATGGTTAAAATGGCGGACGGACGCCATGTTGGAACTTTTAAATAGAAAGGTGTCTTGCGATACCTCATTTCAATCGTATCATTGAGTACTTTATGATTTCATAATATTAGACGGTTCTATTACCATTTAAAACAACATGGAGGCGTTTTTAAAACTGACAATTTTTCATCTTTGACATGTCATAAAACCCAAACAGTTACAGAATTACGGTTTGCACTATCCCTCTTAACTTTTTAGGAGCTATTCTGCCATATAAATTTTAAGTACTGTTAGCTGTCAACTTTTTTTACATATTTTGACATTTTTTGGCATCAATGAAATATATCAGATAAAAATACGAATCGAATTTCTCTATCTTAAACCGTCCGGATTTAAATTCTATAAAATTATAAATTGTTTAAAAGATACAGAAGATTTGCGTCATGCTGCAAATCTTCTGTATCTTTCTTCTTTTTGAATGGTGTAATGAAAATTATTTATACTTAAATGTCGAAAAATGTAGAGTTATTCCTTTTACTAGGAAAAATAATCCTATTCATTGCACTTATAATGTTAATTCTGCTAATTTAGAAAGAATCTTCTTGGTTAAGGACTTAGGCATTTGGTTTCATTCTAAATTGAACTTTTTGGATCGTATACAGATGGCTGTAAACAGTGCATTAAAAATGTTAGGTTTTATGATTCGTACTTTGAAAGATTTCAATAATATATGTTGCAAGATTTATGTTGTGCTATTGTAGGATCCGTAGTGGAATATGCAGTTCCAGTATGGTGTCCATACTATTCTACCAGTAAAAATGAAGTTGAAAGAGTGCAAAAAAATCTGAGATTTATTGCATATAAATTGGGTATAACATATAATGTAACTATGATGATATTATGCTTTTAATCTTCGCACTTTGGATTCTAGACGTCAATATTTTGATTTATGTACTCTATTTAAAATAGATAATAATATGATCAATTTTCTGGAATTACTGCAGCTGGTGGTACTCCATCGTCCACAAAGATCTTCACAGACATTTGTTACATATCATAGGACTAACTATGGTGTAAATACTTCATTATGTCGAATATCAAAATTGGCAAATGAAATTACAAGTTAAAAAATATAGATTTCTTTAATATCAAATGGAATAAATTAAAAAAAAATGTCATGGAATCTTACAAGACCTAACTGATTGTGAGTTCTAATCTGGGTGATTAAATATTTTCTTTTGTTGTTTACCATCTAGGTAAATATATTATTACAAATGATATCAAATAATACTGAGTAAAATTTTATTTTTTATTGTTAATAATTTATTTGCTGCTGTTAAATAGTTGCAAGTTTTTGTGCAGTATTTCGTGTCTCTTTGTTGTATATGCTAAAAGCGTTAATAAATATTCCATTCTATTAATCCTCTAATCAATTATCAATTAAACGTAAATTGGTTTTTTCCCGAACTGTGATTAAAAATTTATTTTTTTAGTTATTCTTTTGTGTCTAGTCATTTTCATTTTTGTGATGGCTTATTATTTTCTGCTTGACAGCAGGCTTATTTAAATGTTACCTTGACTTTAAATTGAAATCTTTGGCGCGCTTCGGCCGCCATCTTCATTGCTTTTCATTCTTTATTTTATCCCATCTTCACGTTAATATTTCTAATGTTGGCATGCAAACATTTGATAATTTATGAATGACCTACTCCGTCTTCTCTTTTTTTATATGTCTTTGATAAATATCGTATCTATGTACAGGGTTATCCAACGAGGACTAGACAAGGCGATTTTTTGACTTTCCCTGTACTTTTATAAAAGAACTGAAATATCCATCTTATGTAATTTTCCCCCGCGAATTCGGATATGTTCAGCAAAAACAATTGAACATCAAATAAAAGTGCTAGGGGTCACTTTGATATTTTTTTTTTAAATGGGATGCTATGTATATTATTGCATATTTGGATTGTGCGAAAAAGTCTAGACATATTTCGTGAATAATGTCCTATACCTATCTCTAACGGTTTTTGAAATATTGACAGTTGAAAATCGACCATTTACCATATTTGACAGCTTGTAAAATCTAAACGGCTAAAGATAGGACAAAACGGTTTGCACTTTACTATATTGGTTTTTCATAAGCTATCGTATGACACTAACTTTAGATTTAACCAGAGGTTAAATTTATCCGGGATTTGTTAACCTCTGGTTAAATCTAAAGTTAGTGTCATACGATAGCTTATGAAAAAAATATATAGAAAAGTGCAAAACCGTTTTGTTCTATCTTTAGCCGTTTAGATTTTACATGCTGTCAAACTTGGTAATTAAAAAAATAATCAAAGTGACCCCTAGCACTTTTATTTCATGTTCAATTGAGTTTTGCTGAACATATCCGAATTCGCGGGAGAAAATTACATAAGATGGCTATTTCAGTTTTTTTTTATAAAAGTACAGGGAAAGTAGAAAAAAAATCGCCTTGTCTAGTCCTCGTTGGATAACCCTGTACATACAACAGACCACGCAAGATTTGTACCTTTAAAACTTGAGGCCCGCGACTTGCTTCTAGATAAATTTCATAGTAAATAAAAACGATAAAGAAACAAATTCGCACCAACTAGGTCATATTTAATGAAATTAGATATCCGATATATATCACTGATACAATAATTACGATATAATAAGAATTAAAATAAGAAATCTGGCAGGATGTCTATGGGATTCGCGATTCTGGAAATCCACTTCTGTGAGTTTCCTCGTATAAAGTAAAATCGATATTTACTTGTCGAATTATCAAGTTTTTGGCACGAGAGTACCAAAGAGTGTATAAGTAGGACAAGATAAATAATTATATTTTTTTATTGGAGTTTTTAATTAAAAGGTTCTATATATTTGGGCATGTACAGGGTTTTCCCTCATACTTTAGCACCCAACTACAGCCTTTATTTTTGGAGCTAGAAAAACAAGCATTAGATGGTTCTTCCCAAACCACCAGGATCCTTTATCAGTTAAAATAAATAAGCAAGGTAAAACTGTCAAAAATATCGACTGTTTTTTTAATGGAACACCCATATTATCCACTAAAAAGAAAAATATATTTTTGTTCTGGTGTCAAAAATATATAATATGCCTGCATTTGCTGTAGCCATTTTTGCATGTTTCATAAATAAATGACGGTCTCGCGGTGGCTATGTATTTCTATTGTAGTATAACGTACCCGAGTCGATTCAACATAGTTGAATGAGATAAGTTGAGCTTTGCCTTTATTTTGCCAATGATCGTCAAAATAAATTAAAAAGAAAATTAATACCTACGTTGTGTTATTATTATAACAATTTTTAATTATTCGGATTGCGCTTCGACTAAACACAATTAGGGAAATTTAAGGGAAAGGTGAGTCATGTAAATTTAACAACAGATTCCTAATACGCCTAATTTATTAAAGAAAAACGTGCCATACTCCGCCTGGAATTCACGAGGGAAAAGAGCATGGCAGAGAAAACCCCGATCACAATTCCTAAACCGAGTTATGCTGTACAACCTTTATTAGTATAACAATTAATTAAATTACTGTCTCACGCACCGCAATTTGTCGTTCCACACTTGTGACAATGCTACAATACATTCAAAACTGAAGAGTTTAGTATTAGTTAGCCAGACGTCGCCAGCAGGTACTGAGGTCCCATACGGGAGGCTACTCAGCTATAGTTGCAAATTGAGCCAATATCTCTAGTAAGACCTGCAGGCCGATTAATATATATTTCCTTCGTCATCGCTTAGCGATTGATTATATTATGTAAACACTTTTGTGATTGAATAGTATTTCTCTTTTAGGCTGTAAGATTATAGGATACGGAAGAACGATTCAAATAGCTCAGACCTTTACTGTTGCTTATTACTAATAGTCATTTCGATATAATATATTTCAATTCCGAATATATGGTTTTATTCTGTGTAATTGTGCACAGGCTACAAATCTTTTATCATTTCGGGTGCTTATAAGCAATTGACATCAAGTCAAAAATCAAGGTTACAAATTAGTGTTAATTTAAATTTCACATAGGTTTCATTCAAAAGCAAATAATTGAAAATATAACATTTGTTAAAAGAACGACTCAGGGTGCCTTGCTCGCAAGCTCACGATTTATAGCTAGGATATTCGCTCAGTCAGGGGAGGAAAATGTTAGTGGATTCATCAAGTCCCTTACTTACATTACAATCACAGTCATACGAAAACTAAAATTCCAGCACGAAAAGACAGCAACCAATACAGTGTTATTCACAGCATAAAACGATCTCATTAAAATTATATATACACATGTTAGGCCATCAAATATGAATTATCAATGAAAATAGGAGAACTATTTATGCAAATTATGTTAATAACAATATTATAAGTTTCATTTTATCGACTTGTAATGACGTATCGCAACACAGAAGCAAAACAATTCACCAAAATAAACCGTACACTCCGCTGGCTTCTGACTCTCTATTTTCCGTTCTCGAGCAATCCCTTTCGTATCTTCTCCAAAAAACCTCGCAAAAACTCGACTTCAATTTATGACTTGTTTTTATCCTTTACATGTATAAAGGGTGTCTCAAAATATACACATATATAGGGTGTCTCAAAAATGAATGTATCAGGTCTAATGAAATAGTATTTTAAAGAGGTGGGTTATCTCACTATGAAAAGTTGCGTGGACGTTTTATGATGCTTATTATCAATGATTCAAAAATGGCTACAGCAAATTATATATTTTTGGAATCTGAACAAATATATCTTTAATTTTAGGTAATAATATACAAGGTGTTTCATTAAAAAGTACAAAAGTTTTAAGATGCTTTTTTGTTTTATCTGATAATGGATCCTGAGGTTTTAGGAAGAATCCTTTAACTTTTGTATTTAAAGCTTTTTCTTAGCTCCAAGAATAAATGGTGCTAAAACCCTATACCTAACTAAAGCTACAAGCACAACACCTTGTTTTCTCATTCTAAAATGGTTTTTGTTTCATTTGATTTTGAGAAGATAACTTAGTTGAACAGCCACAGCTTGTAAAAAACAAAGTTGGGTCTAAACATGTAAAGTTTTTGATGTTTTATGCAAAACCAATTAAAAAAAAATGTAATTCCACTAATACACCATCTGCTCATGTAGAATGCGAGAAATTTCTAAAACTGAGTAACGTATTAAGTACAACAGGCGCCCCGCCCGCGCCAGGTCGAAGGACCTCTTTTGGATGAAGTTTACTCTGAGATAAATAATCAATGTAAAAAAAAAATAAAAAGTGAAATCATATCCAGTTTTTGATATCGATGGAGCAGAAGTTATAATGAGTATCCAAGTACGATGAATTAATATTTATCGATGTGGTTGATATATTCGGCAAAATTTCATACGTGAGATTACTTAAAAGAAATTGCATTGGCATCATTCTTTATCACCAAGGAAAAATGTGTAGTGTCAGTACTGAGCTTAGTTATAGAAAATGTTAGTAATTCCATTCAAATGAGAAAAGACCTAGAAAGCGGCAAATTAATACAATACGGATATTCAACACGGATTTAAACATATAGTTTAAAACCTATTGGCATGAGCTTGGACAATACTGCAACTTTTGAACATGTTTATTGGTAATCAAATATTTTCGCAATAAACATTTACTTGCCGCCCTTACGAAGGTAATTCTCGAAAAGAAGACCGTTGGCACACGATCAGCGTTGCCAACCTTATAAATGAAAAGTCGGTAGATTCAAGCATGGAAAAAACGGTAGTTTATAAAATCATCAATACTACTATAACAAAAAAAATATTAAAGATAAACGTTAAAATCTCACATAAAACAAACAAAAATGCAACAAGTTCAAAATTTTAAATACATAACATAAATTATAACTAATTATTTTGACCTTCCTCTAGCAATCCAACCTAACCTAACTTTATTACTTGAAGAACACTTTTTAATTAATTCTCTTCACTAGAAAAATATAAAACTTGTTTTTCATACTTGATATTAAGTCTTTACTAACAGCAAAATCGTAAAAAATGCTATTACCGATATATCTTTTTGTATGTAACAATCCTACAATTTAATTCCGTGTTAAATTTGTTTCTTTGATTTGTTTTCACTAAGTTACGTACGAAAATATGCGTTCCATAAAAGCGAAATCACTTAAAGTTTTAGTTTTCTTATTTTTAACCAAAGCGATATCTGCAAATGGCTGTATTTGTTAAAAATTTACTAATAAGCACCTTTCATTGTAATTTGATTGATGGGAGGTAAAATAGAAACCAATTCAAGATATTTTGTTGACAGAGGAACAAGCTTAAAGAATAACAGAAGCAGCTGGAAGGTAAAATGGTTTGATGAAAAGAGTAATTCAAATTAATTTAGTACAGCAATGGTTTGGTTTAAAAAATTATATTTTAGACTTTCTGCATCTTTCTCTCGAAGCGTTTGGTACATATCATATAAAAATAGCCCCACTTTATGTCCAAGATACTACGGAAAAAGCGTTAGACAAAGATTTTGTCATACAAGGACAATTAGTTGAACCAGGCCTTTTTAAAGCTACAGAAACCAATGCCTTTAACCCTATGCCGGAAAGCTATTTCAATTGTAAGGTGAGAGCAATATACTTGAAGTATGTGCACATGTGGCTAGTTCGATATGCTACTCCACATCAAAATAGTGTAAAGTATCCGACAGATAGTTTTGTGAATGTTATTTTAGATGCAAGAAATCACAAGGAGGAACCTTTAATCTAGAACTAACTTGATATAAGTCAAACCTATTAATTAACACCATTGTTTATCTGTGTTTAGTGTTAATCAACTGTTTCAACTATGTTGGGGTTTGGAACCTTCGGCAAAATGCACTAAAACGGAGTTTTATCCACAATAGCGAAACCGAATTAATGCACTAGATGTGCGTTCCGCTAACCATGTTAGCATCATCAGGAGATGATTAAAACTCTCCTGATGATGCTAAATGGTTAGCGAAATGCACGTCGAGTGCAATAATTCTGTTTGGATATTGTAGATAAAACTCCGTTCGTTTTAAAACAACTGTTTCAAGTTCTAACTTTAAGTTTTAATTCTAATCTTATGTACTCTATACAAAGTCAATAGAAATTACATAGGGCGTAATACTATTCTATTAGGTATTAAACGTTTGATCCTGATTGATATTTTTATAACTCCTGAATGTTTTGTCTTTAAGAGTTTAAGTAACCGGTATATTATACCTAATAAATTTAGTGCTCATTTCATCAGGATATGGAGGAGTAGGTATAAGCTCACAAGCCACAAGGCAAATTTACTATATCTTTTCCTGATGACAGAGGCACACACACGAAAGGTAGATCCTATGGCACTCGGCGAGCGGTGTGTGTGCGAAGATGTTGATTGACACGGTTCTTGAATAGTTGTAGGTTGTAATTAGAGGAAACTGATATCCTGGGAGTGAGTTCCACACTGATGCAGTGTGCCAGACAAAGGAGTCCTTGTTGAGCGACGTTCTAGATCTTCCCAGTTGTACAACGAACGGGTGCGCTCTTGCCGTCTGTCGCGACTATCTGACAGGCGTTGCTTGGGGCGGGATGATGCGGGTCAAACACTAAGAACATCTGCCGTGAAAATATCTGTAAAACAGGGATATCTCGATCACATGTCTGCGGTATTCCAGACTATCCAGATCTCGAGTCAATTCCGGGTCGCCGCCGCCGACGAGACACACAGCTCTCTTCTGAATGGAAACAAGCAGCTTTAGAGTGTGCTTAGTTGCGACACCCCAGATGTGTGGGCAATATTCTAAGCACGGTCTAATTTGCGCTTTGTAGTGTAAGAACAGCTGCTGCGGTGTATACAGTTTTTGTTGCGAAATAGCGCTCCAAGCTTCTGCGAGGCTGATTTTGCGTGATCATGCCAGGACATATTGCTGTCGACCGAGACTCCGATACACTCAGTAGTCCGGTTGACGAGGATGAAGGTATGATCGATACTGCTATAATGATGTCAGGGCCCGCCGCATTGGATTTCTTGTTAAACGTGGCTGCTTGGGTTTTTGCTGCACTGAACTGGACCAAATTCCTGTCGCCCCAAGTTCGAGCTTTTTCCAGATCTTGATTTATTGTTGTGATTTGTTCCTGTTTGCTGTGATAAGTCTCAGTGGCTGGCATAGGATTTTCTGATCTAAATTGAAAGACAAGGGTATTGTCATCTACAAAACTGTAGAGAGGATTATTGGTCAGCAGTTCATTAATATAGATGAGAAACAGAGTATAGGTAAAAGTATTGTGCCCTGAGGTACTCCCGCACTATAATGGTGAATGTGTCTGAGACGCGTCCATCAACTCCAACATGCAGAGATCGGTTCTTAAAGTAACTGGCCAGCCAGCTGCAGAGCGGCGCTGGCAGTCCGAACGACGGCAGATTGTTTAGCAATCCGTCATACCAAATTCTGTCAACAACCTTCATAATATCCAAGGCAATCGCTCGAGATTCTCCGTAGTTCTCAATTGCCCTACTCCGTATATGAGTGGCATATGTCAATATATCTCCTGTCGATGTCTGTTTGCGGAAGCCGTATTGGTTATCGCTAGTTATTCTGTCGGTCTCGAGATACTTGAGTAGTTGCTGATTAACTACACCTTCCATGACTTTGGAGATTATTGGAAGCAAGGCAATTGGGCGATAGTTTGAGAGCGCGGGTTTCTTGCCTTTTTTTGGAACAGGTTCCACTTGAGCGATTTTCCAAGAAGATGGGTAAGTCCTTTTTCGGCAAGACAGAGAAAATATTCATTAGAACGAGTGTTAGTTTGTTGGCGCAGTTCTTTAATACGATGGCAGGTATTCCATCCGGTCGTGATGCCTTTTGCGTACCTAGCTCTTTGAGGATTTTACGAATTTCATTGTGGTGAAACTTAACTTCTGTCATGGTAGTGTTGATGTTGGATATGGTGGAGAGAGCCTTGCCCTGGGGGCCGTTTAAGGTAGAGTGCGATGAAAACATTTCGGCGAGCATGTCTGCCTCTTCCTTAGCTGTAGTCGCCGTGACACCCCGTTCGTTTGTCAAAGGTAGGAGAGACGTTTTTGTAAAGGTATTACTTACTACCTTTGCTACCGACCAGAAATTCCTGGAACGACTGGGGCAGTGCCCACTGCTCAGCGCAAAAGTTTATTCCTGGTTCTTTAGTTGTATTTGTTCTTAGTTTCGTGTAAATAAATCCGTCTAAGTAGATTATATTATTATTTAAAATATTAGTTCTTTTAAAACATAGAATGTCCGTAAAATCTGTTCAGTCGTTAATTAAAAAAATTACTGGATCATAGGTTTGGAAATGCATAGTTTTCAGAGTTTAGGCACATGTTGTTAAATTAGCAGTATTGTTGTAGTGATAAGCGGCTACCTTCAAATTGCCTGCAATTTCTCCCACCTTTGGAGCTGATTTTCAATATGACCTAACCCAAACTACTAAAATTTGGCAAAATTTACCCAAAATCCATAAGAAATGTGCCTTCTGCTTTTAAAACTCGAGTAAAATAAATTTTGGTTTTCTTCAAAAAATGGCGCATAATACCATGATTTTCTTATAAAATGATCAGAAAAATAGTTCACGCAAACAAAGCGTCGCAAACTTCTTGAAACAGCGTGATGACGTCGCGCTGTAGAGCTTTCTAGTCTCAAAATGTATGCATACACAGTGTTGGATTGATTGAATTCCATGGTCACCGACCTTGAATGCTGTATATTTTCAATAATAAATCTTTCTATCGATAGATAAAGTACACCTTCTAAAAATAATTTTGCATTACAGTAAGCAAGAAACATATTCCAGAAATATTGCGTAGCGTAATTCTTGAAGGCGAAGGGCAGAAATATGATTTGAAAGGAGTGAAGATCATAAAGAAATATGTAAAAAAGTTATTTCCGCGAACAAATCACCATTGAATTGATTGATGTAAAGAATTTAATCGTAACAACAGTGTTAGCAACTTTGTAGTAGTTATTGCCCTATCTGATAGCTATACTAAACAAATATGGTTGATCATAACCGAACTAACCATAACCAATTATTCCTATAAGACCGTGTTTTGAAACCGTTATAGGTGTGCAAATATTTGTCTGTCTACTAATGAATTAGAAGAGTTGAAAAATACTAGGCTATAGACATAGAGAGACAAATATTTTCCACATCTGGCATACGACCCATAGTACGGACATTGATCTCTTCACGCTCGTAATGTCTAAAATACAGATAACATACAAGCATATACTACACTTTTATTATATCAACTATTATAGTAAAAGAAATTGCGAAATAATTTTCTAGGTAAATATGAACTGGGGTTGCAAGTTGGTGTAACTGTGATCCTCCCAATTAACTCTAAGAGCAAAGTAAAACATAATAAATAATTACTCTCTTCATATGGAGACGAAATTATGTTACTTGTAGATGATAGTGACAAGAATTTTTACGACCTTATGATCCCTAAAGCTCTAATATCACTAAAACAGAATTAAAAGAATCTCATTTTTTCAAACAGACACACATTATACATTAAATAATCACCCATTGTTTGGAATTTATAAATCCTATGGCAATAAAATTATACGTTCACTCTCTCTTTGTGAAGAATAAAAAAACGGTGTATAAAAAGGTGTTTGGTCATTGATATATTTAGAAAACCACAGGCGACCGGTCATCGCTAAATATTGCAAATTTCATGAATAAATATTACGCCGCGATAGATACCTTTACCTTACTATCCGTATTAGATTTATAGTCCATTCAAGGCTATTGCGCTGTTACGTCAGAATTTCTGACGTCAAAAGAAAAGATCCGTACTTCTTAGATAGACTCGTACGTTATTTTTTACACTAGCCAAAAGATGTCTCTGTACCTGTTTTCTATTCAAGAGCACGTTCCGTTTTTATCAATTTTACATACTTATTACTTATGTCAGCTTCGGAGTGGATTAATTCAATGCACAATTTCGACACGAAAATATAATGCCACCAGGAATAACATCAACATACATACAACAGCTTATTTACCTAGTAATCGTGCGCCGATATCCTTTGATTTGGGAAAGTCAAAAACCAACTTTTTCAAATTTTAGAAGAGTGCTATGACAATATTGTTTTAAGCGTCTGGGCATGTGAATTATACTTATGACAGTTTGTTTAATTTAAAGTAATAATATGCTTTTTATCGTCTAAAATCCGTTTAAAAACGATTTTAAATGGCAAAATTGTATAAAAATCCGAAAATACGGATCTTTTTTAGGCCAATAGCAATGGCTTCGGACAAATTTGTCGT
>JAEQML010071596.1:0-16052 GCA_016904865.1 Pissodes strobi
TTTCTCAGAATCCCCCTAGAATAGGTACTTAAATATTATTAAATCTTATGGGTAAAATGGTTTCTCTGCATTTAGCATTCTGGTCTCATTTTACTGATATTTTTTAATGAAACACATTGTTTTCTTCCAATTCCTCTGTAGGCCCTCGATTTTGCCTTTTTTTTTTTATCAGTTGATGAATCTTGCCCTGATTTACGATATTTTTATATCACACACCACTATATTTTCACTACCAAGCTTTTTGATATTATTTTTTAGTTAAAATATTTGTATATACAGATGCGATGGTTGGAAGTTATTCTGTAACTCTTAAATTCTAAGGCTATTATTCCATACCCTTTACTAAATATTTTTGAACACTTTTATGCTTCGTTTTTGATTCATTATTATCTAAATTTGCTAAACAGCTTGGGTAAAACTATTTAGTTTAAGTACTAAGTGAAATGGATGAAAAAAGCAAAAACCTGAGAACTTTTAGCCTTTTTGTTCCATGAAATACCTATTTCAAATCAACCAATGACGGTAAGTGATGAAAACAGTATAAAGCAAAAGCTCCCATGGCATCACATTCGGAAATGATTATTCTTTTGGGGTTAAGTGGAAAGGTTCATATCAGTTTTAGATACCTGCGTTATGTACATACTTGTATTTTTTTACATGCCCGTTTAATTAAGGATAGATAAATGGTCTCAAGTAAAATAAATGATCTAAGGTAGAGTAAATTATTTACTATAAAAACAAACCAAATTCCATTTCTTGTGATCACTCTCCCTCCCATCCAATAGCTTGAAGCGTTCCCTTTCTCCACAAAATATTTGCTTCTTGCTAACTCTTCTGTACTACTCCATTCTTCTTGATCTATGTGACCCTGTGTTACATTTTCAGTGGCTTTTGGCCATGTTACGCAATTTGAGTGGTGGTTGACTTTATTTGGGCAGAGAGAGCTACTCGTTGGAGGTCGTCCTCTTCGCTATCGTTTTTCTCAATTTCTTCAATATTTAAAAAGTCTCCATTTTCAATAAAGCCCATTACTTCCCCTATTTGTCTTGGATTCTCTCGTTCTAGGTTATATGACTTTCTGGTGTTACTCATTTTATTTTGTGAAAAATAAAATAAGAAAACAGAATAACACTGAGGCTTCCCTTCAAACGTCGTTATAAGTTTGAACTGCTACAAAATGTGGCCGAGTAATTCCACTCTTCATTCTTAGATGTCATTACTGACGCATTTGGGTACTAGGAATCATATATAAGAGTTCATATAAAGTGCACGAAGTAAATTTCCATTTGGAAGGCTTTAAATAAAAATAGCGATTTGTATTTCCATACTGATAGATGCCAGGTCTGAAAGGGTCAATTAAAACAAAGGAACATACAGGATATATCTGAAGTTCCTATGTTTCCGGACTTACAACTATATTGATGAGTTTCGTGAGGTCACTTAAAAGCCTTAGTTTAAACGCTGCCAATAGAAACCGAGCAACAACTTCGGGAACGTATAGTCGCTTGATGCGACGCTATCCGAAAAGCACCAAGTATATATGACGAGCCGAGTAATGCATAACCAAATGTCAAAATTGTAAACAGGGCTATACACAGTATAGATATCTTGGGTCAAGTAAACAAAACTTATGAAATTCTGCAGAACCCTAGATTGAACGTAAATACAACCGCCTCAGCAAATGTCCAAGCACCAGAAGTTGAGCTAACCCCATCACAAAAAAAAATCGAACTCAGAATTTCCTTTCTATCACAAATAAATTTTAATCATCATTGCACACACGGTTCTTAAACAGTTGTAGGTTGTAATTAGAGGGAAACAGATGTCCTGGGAGTGAGTTCCACAGTAATGAAGTACGCCAGACAAAGGAGTCCTTATAAAGCGACGTTCTAGGTATTTTCAGTTGTACGACGAACTGGTGCACCTTAGCCGTCTGTCGTGACTCTCTGGCAGGTGCTGCTGGGGACGGGATGATGCGGGGCAAATCCTGGGAACATATGCTATGAAAATATCTATAAAACACATGCCTGCGGTGTTTCAGACTATCCATATTCCGAGTCAACTCCGGGTCGCCCACGAGACATACAGCTCTCTTCTGAATGGAATTCAGCCGCTTTAGGATGTTCTTAGATGCGGCACCCCCGATGTATGAGCAATACTCTAAGCCCGGTCTTATTTGCGCTTTGTAGAGCAAGAGTAGCTGCTGCGGTGTACATAGTTTTTTGTTGCGAAACAGCGCACCAAGCTTCTGCGAGGCTGACTGGTCATGCCAGGACATGTTGCTATTGACCGTGACACCCAGTAGTCCAATTGACGAGGATGAAGGAATGGTCGATCCTGTCATAATGATGTCAGGCCACGTCGCATTGGCTTTCTTGGTAAACGTGGCTGCTTGGGTTTTTGCCGCTTTAAATTGGACCAAATTCCTGTCGCCCCAAGTTAGAACTTTCTGCAGATCTTGATCAATTGTTGAAATCTGCTACTGTCTGCAGTGATAAATCTCAGTCGCTGGTAAAGGTTTCTCTGATCTAAATTGAGAGACAAGAGTACTGTCATCTGCAAAATTGTAAACAGGATTATTGGTCGGTTACCAGTTCCTTGATTGAGATGTGAAACAGAGTTGCTGAAAGGCCTTCCTGCATTTATGGTGAATGTGTCCGAAATATTTCTCAATTGCAACGTGCAGAGATTGGTTCTTAAGGAAACTGGCAAGCCAGCTGCAGATAAACGCAGGCAGTCCGAAGGATGACAGTTTGCTGAGTATTCCGTCATGCCAAACTCTGACGAATGCCTTCGAAATATCTAACGCAATCGCTCGAGAATCTCCGTAGTTCCTAATTACCCTACTCCTTATATGAGTGATATAGGCTAATATATCCCCTGTCGATCTCTGTTTGCGGAATCCGTATTTGTTATCGCTAGTTATTCTGTTGGTCTTGAGGTACTTAAGTTGTTTGCTGATTGACTACACGTTCCATGACATTCGAAGGAAGGCAATTGAACGATAGTTTAATTGCGTGATTTTCTTGCCTTTTTTGGTACAAGTTGTCCTCGAGCGATTTTCCAAGAAAACGGTTATATCCCCTTTCGGTAAGATAGAAAAGAAAGTCTGAAAAATTGATGTTAGTTTGTTGGCGCAGTTCTTTAACATGAACTGGTGTATTTCATCCGGTCGTGATGCCTTTTGCGTATCTAGCTCTTTGAGCATTTTTCCAATATTATGGTTATGAAACTTAACTTCTGCCATGGTAGCCCTGATGTTGGATATGATCGGGAGGTCCTTGTCTTTAGGGACGTTTAATGTAGAGTGCGATGAAAACATTTCGGCGATCATGTTTGCTTTTTTCCTTAGCTGAAGTCGCCGTGACGCATTCGTCCGTCAAAGGTGAAAGAGATGTCACTGACTGCGTTTGTTACCGGCCAGAAATTCCTGGAGACACTGGGGCATTGCAAAAGTTACATTCCTGATCATTTGATTGTGTTTGCTCATAGATTTGCCAATCACTCGTTTGCATTCGTTTCTTTCAGTGGTCTGATTTTGCTGCCAATAGCTGTAGGTTTGCTGTTTCCTACCTACGGCTCTATCGCATCTTCTGTAGAACCAGGGCTTTCCTTTTGGCGGTACTGTGATGGAATTTGGGACGTATGCTTCCATGCCTGAGGCGATTACTTGCGTAATCTGTTCGCAACAGATCGACGGATCGTCAGTGCCAAAGCAGACATCAAGCCAGGCATATAAACTAATTGATTCCCGTTTTGGTTCTCCCAAAAAGATGAATACAGCCAGTAATTCAGAGACAATTGCAGTAGCTTAAAACTTTGAAGAAATATATAATAATGACTTAGGCGATTAATTGGGAAATGAACTAATTCAGTTCAAGTTTTCCACTATGAATTTTATAAAATTAAAAAGCGTTTAGTCAAGAGGTGTGGATAGTGGATATAAAATAATTTAGAAAAAAAAACATTAAAGTTTGGTGTTTCTAATATTAGTCATCTATGGCCACAACCAGTAGTGGAGAAAGGTCATTTTCAAAATTAAAATTTATAAAAACCAAGCTTCGATTCTCCATGTTACAAGAAAACCGTAACGCTTTAGCTTTACCCAGCATTGAAAGTGACATGTTGACACAACGTTATGAAGATGTTATAAGTAGCTTCATTAGTACAAAGTGTAGGCGTAAACTAATTAGCTATTCTGCCATTACGATTGTGTGGGACTATCATTTTAATTAGATTGTTCGGAAAAGTTCTGTATTTGAAACCATTAAGGTATACTACCTTAATGATGTTCAGTTCTTTTCATCTTCATCATCTCATTTATTCTTCAAATTCTAACGCCGTATTTCTTGCGGCAGTGGCACAATATAGTATAGTATAGTTTAATAATTAACTTCGTACATTTATTTTTAAGTTTTTAATTGGATAATTGCTGAAAATTCGGTTCTTCTAGGCTAATTAAAAAAAAAAATATTTTCGCAAGTAGGGTTTGCGCCACAGAGTTAGCCTAAGGATCACAGATCCTGTGTCCTTATGAAAGAGGTAATTTCTCAATAAGAAGCTATGAAGGTCGTTGTGGATAATCGATCGCCGATAAAATTAGCAATAAGTCCCGAGCTGTATAAAAGAACAAAACACATTTATGTACGTTTCCATTTAGTCGCGATGGTCGTTTCTCTGGGTAAAATCGAACTTTCCGAATGTTTGTTTCTTAGTATATTAGGGTTAATTTGTATAACAGAGATGGGACGAAAACTGTCCGGTTAGTTTATATCTGGCTTTTGAAACGAAACTTCCTTGCGCACGTTGTACCTAGAGAGTAGCTGGTGAACGCGTTACGAAAAGTTAGAAATGTGTGATGTGTTACAAAATGTGTGTCACGCACATACGAAATGTGTGATCCAGCCTGAGGCCATCAAAAGTAGAGAGGGATATATATAGATAGAAGGAGAGACTTAAACGATGACAGGGCGCGGCGAACGGAAGTAGAGGGGCAGATATAGCGTTAGTAAAGACAGAAGGAAAGCAAGTTATGCGTCCCACACACTGTCCCAGATTAACCACTCTGGGACACTGTGCAAACCTGTAGGCTATTCTCCATTTCAGTGTTGTGCGGATGAATTTTCACTTTTAATTATTTGTGGTCCACAAGCACACTCAATTTTGTTATTAAAGTGGAGTACTTTTGCGTAGCACAAGCATTAGGAGAGTTAAAACTTTTACAATTTACAAGAATTGCTTTTTGTTTTAATGTTTTTAAATTCATAGTCAATACCTTGAAAATATTTTATTATATAATTTATTATGTAATTTATGCATGACTAAATACCATGTTTTCCTTGCCAATTTCCTTCTTATTTTCACGACTCTAAGGAGAAAGTTTGGAGTTTTGAGTGCAAGAATACATAAGCCTTTCTTTTGTTAACGACACAGCATACAGCAGTATTGTAGTCCTTTTAAAAATATTTGTAAATAATTTTGGCCGCTGCGCTGGTGCTATAATAGGAGAACGGGAACTAATCTGGGATATGATGGTATTAAAAACCATTCGCTTCACCGTTAAATCATTATGTAACTACTTAGGACTAGGATAACATACTTGGGTTATAAATATAGCTCTCATATAATAAATAACACAGACGTTTTAAATTCACATTATCATTACAGCCAATTTGATTAGTAAATAAGTCCCAAAATATGACATTTTGCCCATTGCACCGAAACGTCGGCTAAGCGATTTTGTTTTGGCGACATTTGTTCCACTAACTAAAATATATTCAAAAACGTGAAAACTCGAGTTTTCAGATGTAAGTTCAGATATCAGATTTCAAGATCAATATATTCTGGCTAATATTTTGAGCAAACCAAGGGTAAGTATAGTTCGCCCAGCCGTTGTTGACCCTCGAGACGCATGCAATTGCATGCGTTCCGAGGGTCAACAACGGCTGGGCGAACTGTAGTATTCAAGCATAATGCACATACTGGACGCAGAATCATGGGATCTCTTTTTAAGAAACAATCTTGTTTACGATTGATCTTAAAACATATAAATAATAATTATATTATAGGCGTTAAATAAAATCAACAGCGAAATAATTATAGATTTGTGCGACTACATCCGTTTAAAGCAATAAGAGTGGGTTAAACTCCGACTACTAAAGCCATAAATAATGCGAAAAGTGATTCAACGATATGGGATATTTGCTGTGGCATATATACGCCACTACGTTTTAGGAATAGGTGAGGTAATGGCTAGCACATATTATGGTGAATTACCTTGCTTTGGCAAGAGCAGTATTGCCCGGAAAATATATTCTAGTCATGGGCGCCGTTACATAAGGGTAAGGTGGCGCATGTGCCTCGTGGATTTTTACGAACAATTTACTGAGCGTTAAATATGCTTGGGTGCCGCACAGTCATCTCTTCAAACTTTTTTACATAGTTTTTGGTCATGTAGCGTGTAATATCAATTCAGGTTATACAAGCTGTTGATTTACTCTCTCTAAATAAACATATTGATATGTTAATAATCATGTTTCAATCTGACAGAAAAAATGCTAATTCTATCTGTTCGAAAAATCACGGATAATCTGTAGAAGATTTTATGGATTTATGTAGAGGGTGTTCCTTATGTACATCTACAAAATACAAAAACGTTTCTATAAATAGACATGTGTCCGTAAGTTTCGGTTAGTTTACGGTGGATGGCCCGTGGAAAAAAGGAGGCTATACTTCTGAGTTACAAAGAAGTATAAGTGGCAACAAATTTTGCACGGAGGGTATGAAAATCACATCTTAACCCATAGTCAAATACCTCGGATTTCAACTCGACAGACCTTTAACAATGACCAGACACATCAAGGCAGGCTGCCAAAAGGCTGAAAGAATATTAGATGCTCTGAAATATTTACTTCCCAACAGCGCAAAGTATATTTTTTTACGAAGCACCTGCCTGGTCTGACTATAGAACCATAGGAATTGAACAAACCAGATTGAAAAGGGCTCAACGAGCAGAAGCAGTAAGAGTTTTCTCGGCATATCGTGCCGTATCGGGCGACGCGACGCGACGCGACGTGTCGCTTTGGTGTTAGCGGAACTACTGTCCATACATTGTTAGCGGAACTACTGTCCATACATTATTAGGTTTTTTGAACAGCCTTAAGGGATCACGATGGCTCGAAGAAAGAGAGAATTGGACATTACTATGAACGTCTGGCAGAATGAGTGGGCAAGCTGTCAGAAGAACTTGGCCAGATAACTTATACCAGGCCTAAGGACATGGTGCGCCTGAAAATGGGAAAAAATCACGTGACGTGCGATTCTTGTAGATTATCTCGGAAATTCAACGCGAGGAACATAGCCCCTAAGATGGTAGCAAGCAAAGAAAGATTGAACAAGATTGTAGAATTCATTACCCCTATGTTATGACGACCAAGGAACAGGATGAGAAGCAAACACGGAAGGAAGAAGAAAAGAATAAATATTGATCATATCGCTATTCTTCTGAGGAAATGTCCTCGAACGGGGCCGGAAGAAAAGAACGTGGTGGTTTTAGTTGGTAGTAGCTTTTTCGCACATGACGAGGAGATGAGCCTATCTATTTAAAGTTCTCAGAGTTGCTTAAACGCATTTCCCAATGTTAATTTGGGTTAGCTTTGGGGATCTTTTGATATTTCTATGTACTTTTCGTCGTTTTTGAGATACAAGGCGATAATCTGGATATAAGAAAACAGTAACTGTACTGATATTTTGAAAACGCGTCGAGAGTCAACACTTTATTCCATAAAAAAATTATTCTTGTAGTTTTTTGCCATTGTGGACCGTTGCCATTTAAATTAGAATAATCGGATTACGCGCAAATTAATACTAGTACTCTAACTAATACATTAAAGTTAGTTCTAGTAGTTGCTAAAAACGACCACGTTCCACTAGTATGCATTATTCGGCTCGTCATGTTATTGGCCCACCTATACGTTCTAATATACCTGATGCATTTTGGACAGCGCCGCATTCAGCAACTATACGTACCCGAAGTTGTTGCTCGGTTTCTGTTGGTAGAGTTTAAACAAGGCCATCGAGTGACCTCACAAAACTCATTAATATGGTTTAAGTCGGAAAACTTAGGAGGCCAGAATTGATTAGGGAATCCAAGAGCTTGACTACACTCGGGTACCTTCATACATAAACCATAATCTGCGCTTCAATAAAGTAACATTTCTTCAAGCAACTTGTTAGGATATTTTCTAGAAAACTTCGCTACGAATCTGCGGTGAGACTTCTGGCAAAAAGTGGGGCTAATCAAAGAATCCCCAACAACACGAATCCACGCATCAATGAAAACTTGTATTGAAGCTTATACGCAACTAATGCGTATGAACTTACCTTAAACCACATGTGGTTATTGTGAAAGTTCTGTTTACTTTCTCAAAAAATTAACCTCGTGAGTAAATTGTGGATATTGTGCATTTTTTGCAAAGTCAATTGGCAAATTGTTAAGCGTGGAAGTAAATCCCGTGGCAATGAGGCCTGAACATGCTGTATGTGATTTAGATATAACTGATTTTCTTTAAGAATCATGTACACTAAATTGTGATTGATGTTAAAAAAATGTTGAGCATTATTTCTGGTTTTTGTGGATCTTCGTCAATTTTCCAATTAAAACTGTTTTTCTTCCAAGACACCAAGGCTATTTAAATAATCCGGATTCCGAGAGCTGTTGAAAAAAGTTTCTGAACGTCTGGTGATTGGGTGTTCGTTAATCACGAAATCCTTCATTATAAATACATGTAGCTTCATAGCAATTGCCATCGGCGTCAAAGAACTTAACTGGCACAACAATAAATTTAAATGTATTAATGACAAGCACTTAACTAAATCAAACACCACCAAAAATTATCTCGAAAACGACGCGACGACGCCTATGTTTATTGCAACACTTCTTTTTGTTTTCATATCAGCAACACTTCCTCACGTACTTCAGAATCATCCTAAATGTATTCCTTGTTTCAGTTGACCCTTTCAGACCCATCAGCATGGAAATACAAATCGCTATTTTTTATTTAAAGCCTTTCTAATGGGAATCTACTTCGTGCACTTTATTTGAACTCGTATATATGATTCCTAGTACCAAAATGCATCAGTAATGTCATCTAACAATGAACAGTGGAATTACTCGACCACATTGTGTAGCAGTTCAAACTTGTAACGACGCGACGTTTGACGGAAAGTCCCCGTGTTTTATGTTTTTTTTTTCTTTTTATTCATTACAAGTGAAAGTGATATAATCTAGAACTACATAATCTAAAAGATGTAGGGGAACTAATAGGCCTTACTGAAAATGGAGACCTTCCAAAAATTGAAGACGTTGAGGGAAACGATAGTGAAGAAGACAATCTCCAACAACTAGTTCTTTCTGCCCAACTAAACATAACCGCCACTAAAATTGCGTAACACGATCAAACAGCGCTGAAAATGTGTAACAGAGGGTCACATAAATGCAGAAGAATCGAGTAGTAAAAAAATGTTAGTTTAGACGATGATAAGAATAAAAACTGGAAAGAAGCAAATATTAACATTGAAAATGTTTCTATATAGGGCCTTAAATCCTGAAAAAGTGCTACACATGACGTAATCGTGTTAGTTTGTTTTTTTAAACTTAAATTTGATTATAACGTATCGGAATCGGTTCAAATTACTAAAATAAATTTGACCTAACTGAAACTAACCAAAGTTTATTGAACCACTAACCAAAACAAAACGAAAGCACCAGAACAGGCTAAAACGTATCAAAATAGATCAAATGTAATGAATTAAATTAAAACTAACTCAAATTATCAGAATTTTGGTAACTAACCAAAATTAACCAAAAACATTAAAATTGCTTATAGCGTATCGGAACCGCTTTAAATGACTAAAATAAATTCGAACTAACTGAAAGTAACCGAAAGGTGATTGAATGACTAACCAAAAAAGTAACTAAAAACACCAAAACTTACCCCGAAATAGATTAAAAATATTCAAATTCAATTTCAAATTCAAAATCTTTTATTACCATACAAACAATATTAATTACTTACATAAATCGATTAAACATAAAAATAAATAAGACACTGAAAAAACAATTTGATTGGCTCAAATGCGTACGCACTTGAATCAATCGCGCCATGCATTTGATATATGCCAAATGCATGGCTCAATTGATGCAAATTCAGGACACATTTGGGATAAACGCCTAAAATTCCTTGTTCCAAAAGGGTATGTTGTTGTCATAAAAGCACAGCAATTTGTACGATTTTATGCCAAAGTTTCAACTCTGTCTTCAAAGGCCATTATGATTTTTTAATAAAGCACTGCGAATTTGCAACAAAGGTATTATAAATTTGCTAAAAAACACTACGAGTTTGCTACAAAAGCACTTCGAATTTGAGACAAAAGTATTGCGAATTTGCCAGAGAGCATTGCGAATTTGCTACAAAAGCTCTGCGCATTTGCGACAAAAGTATTGCGAATTTGCAACAAAAAGCCACGTCGAATTTCTCCTAAAAGCATGCGAGTTTATCTGTACAGGGCGATAAGTTATATGTACCCCTCAAAAACTATTTTACTACTTTTTAAGCCGACTAGCAAAAAAGTTTTTGGGTAGGTCCACATATAACTGATCGCCTTGTACAGACAAGCTCGCATGTTTTTAGGAGAAATTCGTCATGGCTGTATCTCACATCGCCCTATATACTTCTCCAGATACTCGATTTTAGAGTAACTTCCCCAAATAGAACAAATCAATTATAACGTTTAAGTGGTCATATCCAAAAGTCTTTGGAAAAATATATCACCTAAATATAATGTGGGTGTCGGTAGAATTTATAGAGATACACAGGAGGAATATCGAAATATAGTTTTATTAGTTTCTTTTCATGAAACAAAAATAACATTTTGACATTTTTATAAGAATAACTTACACTAGGTAAAAGACACTTGAGTTATTTAAAATAAACAAAAGCACTTATATGAAGAGAAATCTTTGAAAAGTGCTTTGTTGATGGTACAAAAAAGTAAAACTAATACGAACTTGGTAACAGCAAAAGCACATTAGCTATTGAAAATAAACAGAAGCACCTATGAACTGAAATGTTTTGACAAAAAAGTTGAAGGAACAAAAAAAAAATAAAAGATCACTGTTTAGTAGTTTTATATATAATCGTACTTGTCTAATACGAACTTGGCAAACAGTGACAACACCGCATCTCCAACAAAAAGTTGCAATGCCAAACCTATTTTAAAACAAAAATTATCAACACTGACCCAGCTAATTTCTTCAGCATTGTTGGTAATTACATCAGGTTCTGAAGGTTTGATTTACCATCACCAATCTTTCAGGCTTTGGATAGCTTTTGTCAACTTTTTATCTCCCAGAATATTTTGTTCGAGAATGCCTGCTTCTTCATTTTTTGGTAATAATTTGATTATATTTAATCCGTCAATATTTTGCACTGCAAGAAAACAAAGCATAGATTAGCCAAGGGCGGATCTGACAATAACCTAAACGGATATAAGTTTAAACCAATAATAATAATTAAAAAATTTTAATGTATTTTTTTTAAATCGGCCCTTAATTTTAGCAACAAGACATGAGTATATATAAGCAATAAAGAGCCGGGCTCAAAATTTTCACGAAATTGTAACAAAATCCTAAGATTTTGATGTCAGAGACTAAGACTTTGCTACAAATGCTTGCGCGTTTAGCCAATAAGCAGAAATGTTTTTGGAAACTTCCATCAAAACACCAGCATTCTATTGAAAAAAGATGGACGCTTGCAAGTTATCTGATGACTTTTTCTGAGCTGATAGCTTCACAATTCAAAATGTTTATAGTGGTTAATATTATTACACTACAAATATACTATTATGTGTATTATATACATATATAAATTATTATCTAATTATAGTATAGAGCGGCATTATATACGTATAATTTTAAGGTATATGTCACGATAAAACCTATAGATTAGTTAAACGAAAGATTTTGATCAAACAACATTGTTGTCATAGAAATTTTTAAGAAGTCATAAATAGAAGAAAACTGTACATAACTTACATACCTTAACATTTTGATAACGCCACATCGCCAAGAATTCTTTCACATTACTCATGATCATGTATTCACCATGGAAAAGACACACGCACCTATTCGATTCGATATTCAAGAGAAACTGACTACCATCGAGGTGTAGGAAACCACGCCTCTCGGAATGTACCTATGCCAAAAGCACAGACCCGTTACGAAAAGCATGGCATTTAGTTCTAGAAGCTCCTGAATTTGACATAAAACCATCTCATTTCACTCTCAGGATAGGATAAATAACACGGAGAAATTGGCCCAAATTCAGTAATTTTGTGCTAAAGACCGACTTGCTAACAAAAACACGGCTTTAGCCAGAAACTCCCTAATTCGACTTAAAAGCATTTCATTTGGCTCATAGGCATAATAGGGCAAATGCGCGGTGAATTTGACTCAATTGCACTGGTTTCGGTTAGCGCAAAAGCAATGCCATTGAAATTAAGGAGTCTCCCTTGC
Source organism: Pissodes strobi (assembly GCA_016904865.1). Taxonomy (NCBI): domain Eukaryota; kingdom Metazoa; phylum Arthropoda; class Insecta; order Coleoptera; family Curculionidae; genus Pissodes; species Pissodes strobi. Next base: position 12,575 of record JAEQML010071596.1, read on the forward strand.
CACAAAAGCAAAAAGGGCAATTGCGCGAGTTCATTTGCCATTAAAACATCAGTTTTTTCAGTGGATGTTCATAAGGTAATCGGACTGCACTGCGATTATACAGAACCGATAACACAAGTGGACTCACCGAATTCATCTGTGGTGTACAGCCCGTTAAAGCTTATCAAACTTAGTAAGTCATTTTTATATATGCAACTTAAAAACAGAAAAATGAAAGAAAGAAAGAGCGAGAAAGCAAGCGGCAAAGAGAGCGGTAAAGAGAGGAGGCGACGCGACAGGGTAAAGGCGAAACAAATACCAAAACTAATGACATTGATTCAATTATGATTATTATTATCCTTGCAAGTTCGGCTAAAACCAAGTAAATTCCAAGTTATAGATATTATATTGCCTGGGAATCCAACAGTATTTTTTTAATATAAGCAGTAAATTTTTGTCGAGAACTATTTTTAATACAAATTGGTAATTTGTTCCATAAATGTATGCCAACACATTGAAAAGATTTTTTAAAATATGATGTTTTGTGAGCTGGTATTCTAAAAAGGTGTGGATTTCTATGGTTATGTATATGATTGAAATGAAAAAATAAATCACTTAAATAAGTGGGCTCACCTGATTGAATTATTCTATAAATTAGATTATACATATGATATTTTCTTCTATTTTTCATGTTTAAAATAAAATTGGAATTTAAGTAGGGCGTAATGTGATGTCTATAAGAAATGTTAAATGAGAAGCGCATACAACTATTTTGCAATTTTTGTATTTTTTTAGACAAGTCGGCCGATATAGAGTCGCCATACACAATATCTCCATAGTCTAATAGTGAAAGCACAAGAGAGTTACAAAGAAAGTATTTGGTCTTTGATGGTAAATCTTGTTTAAACTGATAAAGTTGTTTCAAACGGGCATAAGCAACTCTAAGTTTAGCCTGTATATGTGGAGCAAAGTTCAGATTTGAGTCCAAAATTATTCCTAAATTTCGCTTTTCACCAAATACCGGCACTTGAAACCCGTTAATATTTATTTTAAAATTTTCGGCACATCTTTGAAGCAAGATTTTGTTATGAGAAAAAAAAATGGCAGCCGATTTTGATGCATTTAAATTGAGGTTATGAGTTTCAGCGAATAAGGCAATTCTTTGTAAGTCTGAGTTCAATTTTCTTGAGCAACAGGCAATTCAGAGACATTAAATGAAATATAAATTTGGGAGTCATAGGCGTACTGCTGCAATTTTGCGTCTTGAAGACAGTTATTCATATCTGCAACGTATATAGCAAATAGCAGTGGCCCCAAAATTGAACCCTGCGGTACACCCTTGGACACAGGCAAAAAATTTGAAAATTTAAAGTTATTGTCAGTGATCGTCCGAACACAATGTAGGCGGTCTCTAAGGTAGCAGCCCAAAAAATTTACAGTATTTTTCGAAAAACCAAAATAGTGTAACTTTGCCAGGAGCAGTTGATGATCGATCGTATCAAACGCTTTGCTAAAATCTAACAATGTTAAGCATGTTACCTGTTTTAGATCCCCTTTAACACTTCTATCATCAACAATACTAATAAGACTAGTAGTAGTACTATATAATTTTCTGAAGCCTGACTGGCAATTAGGAATTATTTTTAAACTATAAACATAACTATTGATTTCATTAAACATATGGCGCTCTAACATTTTTGAGATTAATGGTAAAATACTGATCGGTCTTATATCTTTATATTCTTTAGGACAGGGTACTTTAGGCAAAGGAATGAGCATTGCTTTTTTCCATTCAACTGGGAATTTGTTTTCCAAAATACAAGTATTAAGAATTTTAAGAAGAGGGTACAAGCAGTAGGGTAAGCAGAGTTTTAGATCTTTAATAGAGATTCCATCCATACCAATGGCGTTTGATCTTAATTTATTTATAATGTTTAAAACATCTTGCACATTAATTAAATTTATTGAAAATTCATTATTATGTATTCTATTTGAATTATAAAAATTTATTTTATCATAAGATGTTGAATTAACACTATTTATAGAACTTGAAAAAAAATTATTTACCTCCTCCGCTTTGTTCAAATTTTCAGGTACAGAATATTTTTTATTTTTTGTAAAGTTTAGTTTTTTGGCAGTATCCCAGAATTCTTTTCCCACTTTTTTTGACATTTCTTTGAAATATGTTGTTTTTTCTCTTTTGATTGCATGTTTAGTAAAATTCCTTAGTTGCTTGTAATATGATAAATTTGCTGGATTTTTTTGGTTTGTATACTTTTTATGTGCCTTATCCCTTAATTTGATTAAATACTTAATATTACTTGTAATCCAAGGAGTGAATGGCTTTTCTTTAAAAACCTTAGATTTTAAAGGAGCGTACTTATTTATCATGTATGAAATATTTTTGTTTAAAGTTGAAACTTTTTCGTTTATATCTGAAATGTAATAAATACTACGCCAATTTAATTGCTGAGCTTCCACTTCAAACAAAGTTGTATTAATACTATTATAGTCGCGATATTTAATAACCTTTTCCATTTTTCTCGATTTAGGCAAGTTTAATTTGGCGTGTACAAGATTATGATCGGTGATAGTTTCAGATATGCAAGTAGACGCTGAGCTGACACATTCTAAATTGTTGCTAGTTACAATAACATCTATAAGGGTTGAAGTATTTGACTGTATGTTTATTCTAGTAGGATCTGTTATTAACTGACGAAGATCAAAAATTTCTAAAAAGCTCTTAAATATTTGTGATGGTATTGTTGGGCTCAACAAATCTATATTTATATCTCCCATTAAAATAATGCTATTATAACAAGGCACCGACGAACTTAAAATATCTTCTAGAGTGTCTAAAAATATAGAGACATTTGTCGATAGTGGTCTGTATAAATTAATGATTAATATATTTCTTTTATTTAAGTTAAATTTAAAGCCGATATATTCAAACTCATTTGATATATTGGGAAACGTGACTACAGATAACTTAAGATTTTTCTTTGCATAAATACCCACACCGCCACCCCTCCCATCACGATCTTTTCTAAAAAAATTATAATTAGGAATTTCAAAGTTAGAATTATTATCATCTGGTGTTAGCCAGGTTTCGGAAACTCCCAAAATATCAAAGTCGAATTCGAGCGCATAATTTATAAACTCATCAAAGCCCGTATTGATAGAACGAAGATTTAAGTGACCAATACTAAATTTGGTGTCATGTTGCCGCCCTTGCAAGGTTTCAACATTATCCCCCATTATACAAATAAGTGCGTCGCCACCCCAATCCGCGCACCCTCAAACTCGCTCCACCGAATCGCATTATTGTTAAAAAAAAAATAATCTTTCAATAACTAAAATGAACCTATAAGGTACACTATCAAAAAAAGAACTAAAATTTTTTTATAAAAAGAAAAGAGTTTGTAGAGTATTTTTATGAGTATACCTAAGTCTCCAATTTTGAGAATATACTTTGACCTGAGTAAACGTATTATAAATA
>JAEQML010071597.1:0-16052 GCA_016904865.1 Pissodes strobi
AGTCCCTCAACATCTGTTTTTTTGTTGATTGAGTTAGGTTGTGAGAAAATTTCCACCATTTCGAGAAAGAGACTTTTACTGTAATTAGACTCATTACATAAATTTTTTGTTTCATTGTACTTAAACAAATGTCCTGCATTATTAGTATGCTCTGCTAAAGCACATGTATTTTTATTGAGTCTACAATCACTTTTGTGTGTTGTGATTCTATCCTTTAATACCCTAGATGTTTGTCCTATATATATACCTTCACATTCAGAACAAGCAACACTGTACACCACACTTGACTTCTTCAAGTCTTCGTCTTTGTTTTTTAACTTACTAAAAATGCTACCCACAGTTTTCATCTGTTTATGAGCTATTTTTATAGAGGGTTCAAATTTAAAAAGCTTAATGATTTTTGAAGAAATTTCGTTTATGTAAGGAATAGAATAGTAATAAATTTGATTCTCTATTGGTGATGAGAATAAGTCTGGTGTTATCCCATCATCTCTCTGATTGTTATCACCCACTATCTGATTTGTGCTGAAAATTAATTTATTAAAAAGTTTGTGGGGGTAAGAGTTGTTTAGGAGAATGCTACGTAATTTTTTTAAATTATTAAGTCTTAACGAGATATGAGAAATTTTTTCTATTCGTGTTTTAAGTGGAACAACCAAGTTAATTTTTGTTTTAGTAGTGTGATTAGAGAAGAAGTTGAGGTACGTTCCAGAACTTGTAGGTTTTAGTACCAGTCAAGAATAATCTGGTTATTATCGTTTCTAACGAGTTTTGTGTCTAGAAAAGGTACACTCTTATCAGTCTCTCTCTGAATCGTAAACTGTATATAGCGGTTGTAATTGTTGAACATCCGTCAATTGGTACAGAAGTGACTACGTCATCAACGTACTTTTTTAGAAAAGGCAGTTGGAAAGAAAGCTTTGGTATGAAAATATCGAGCAAATCATCCATAACATCAAGCGTGGCTCCCATAGGAGTACCTAGAATTTGTTTATATTAATTTTCTTCAAATTTACAGTAGGTAGTATCAAAAACAAATTTTAAAATTTCCAGAAAACTTCTCTGGTTTACACTTGTGTGTTGACTTATTACATCCCAATGTTTAATTATGCTATTTTCAGTTAATTCATAAGGAATATTGCTAAAGAGGGATATGACATCAAGACTTATGAGAACAAAGTTGTTCGGTAATTGTTTTTAATTTATGAAATTTGAAAATTCAAAAGAATCGGAAATATAGTAGTCATTGTTCCGACTGTATGCATTGGTTACTATTTCTGTGAGAAAACTGGCTAATTTGCTATTAGGAGCATTGATTGAGGAGACTATGGGCCTAACGAAGAGTTCAGGTTTGTGAATTTTAGGCAGACCATAAAATTTTGGTGAAGTTTGATTGTAAATTCTCGGATTTGAGGCTGCCTCCTCAGTCAACTCTTTACGATATACAAGTTTTTTTACAATTGTTAGCTTTTTGCTGGTATGTTGAAGTAGGATCCCTAGCGAGCTGCTTGTAGCAGGTCTGATCTAATAGGATATTATTTGATTTTTCAATTTATGATTGTTTTGTCATAATAACAGTGACATTGCCTTTGTCAGCTCTAGTTACGATCAGCTCACTATGGTCTTTGAAAAATAGCTTAGTTTTATTAAACAAAACATTCAACAAATTTGTATGTACTGGTTCCCTAAAATAGTTTGTTAGAATATTGGTGAATTTCGCTCTGGTGTTATTTTTAATGTTAGTTGGAAATTGTTTGATCATATTTTCCAGATCTACTAACAATTTTTTGATAGTGATTTCATTATTCTGAGGAGGTAAGCTAAATTTAAATCCTAAAGCCAAAAACCTTTTAATGTCATCAGGAATTTCTACTCTCGAGAGATTCTTAACCCAGTTATCCTAAGTTTTAATAGTGAAGTTATGTTGTTGATTTAACAATGTGTTGAATTTATTGTTGTTATTATTTTGAATTTTTTTGAATAATCTTTCAGATGTGATAAGTTGCCTATTCTGAAACTCGTTCACTATGTTCTCAGGTATGTTATTTTTGATTTTGTTCATTAAAGTAATTAAAGATTTTTCTAGTTTTTTTAAAGAAGTTATAGTTATAGTAATTTCTAGATTAAGTAATTTGCTGTTTAACCTGTTGTTGAAGTTCTGTATGGTCTGTCCAGTTCCTCCATCCTGGTAGTCCACCATTGGGCGAATCGTTTTAGTTCCATCTATTATATGTTTAGGTGTAATAGCACTGGTGCTATATTATAATACATTAATATAGATGAGGAAAAGAGTTGCTGAAAGTATTGCGCCCCGAGGCACGCCCGCGTTAATGCTGAATGTGTCTGAGATGTGCCCATCAATTGCAACGTGCAGAGATCGGCTCTTAAGGAAACTGGCAAGCCACCTGTATGTTTCCATTCCTGGCAGTCCGAAGGACGGCAGTTTGTTGAGCAATCCGTCATGCCAAGCTCTGTCGAATGCCTTCGAAATATTCAACGCAGTCGCTCGAGACTCCCTAGTTCCCAATTGCCCTACTCCATATATGAGTGACATAGGCCAATATATCGATCTCTCTTTGCGAAAGCCATATTGATTATCGCTGATTATTCTGTTGTTCTCGAGGTACTTGAGTAGCTGCTGATTGACTACACGTTCCATGACTTTGGAGATTATGGGAAGCAAGGCAATTGGACGATAGTTTGAGGGAGTGGTTTTCTTGCCTTTTTTTGGAATAGATTGCGCTCGAGCGACTTTCCAAAAAGATGGTATATCCCTTTTCGGCAAGACATAGAAAAAAGTCTGGAAAAAACGGGTGTTAGTTCGTTGGCGCAGTTCTTTAACACGACGGCAGGAATTTCTTCCGGTCCTGGTGCCTTTTGCGTATCCAGTTCTTGAACGATTTTACGAATATCACGGTGATAAAACTTGACTTCTGCCATGGTAGTGTTGATGTTTGATATGGTGGGGAGAATCTTGCCTTGGGGGATGTCTAAGGTAGAGTGCGATGAAAACATTTTGGCGAGGATGTTTGTCTTTTTCCTTGGCTATAGTCGCCGTGATGTCACGTTCGCCTGTCAAAGGTGGGAGAGACGTTTTGGTAAAGTTATTACTTATTGCCTTTACTACCGACCAGAAATTCCTGGGGCCACTGGAACATTGCAAAAGATTAATCCTGATCCTTCGATTGTGTTTGTCCTTAGTTTCGTCGATCACACGTTTGCATTCGTTTCTCGCTTCGACAAAATAATTGCAATTTTTAGCGGTCTGATTTTGCTGCCAGTACTTGTAGGCTTGCTGTTTCCTACCTACAGCTCTTTCGCATCTTCTGTCGAACCAAGGCTTTCCATTTGACAGTAACTTGATGGAATTTGGGATGTATGCTTCCATTCCTAAGGAGATTACTTGCGTAATCTCTTCGCAGCAGACTGACGGGTCATCAGTGCCAAAGCAAACGTCGAGCCAAGGAAAATCTAGGTGGAACTCCCTTAGATTGCCCCCGTTTACAGAACTGTAATGCCAGATTTTGCGAGGCAATGGTGGATCCTTCTGTAGAAGTGGCAATCCGCAAACCGTTGTAATAAGTTTGTGGTCGGAAGTTCACAATGGCGGACCAACAGTAATTGTGTAGTGGTCAGGATTGATGGTTAGAAAAAGATCCAGGAGGGCGGCGCATTCGCCCCTCTGAGAATCGAGTTGGTTCGTCTACAAGTTGAGTAAGCTCGCTGCTGATGGGAAATGCTTCAGCTTCTCTACCTTCGTTGTCAGTCTTGTTGTGATGTTTGAGCCAGTTGACGTTGTGGGCATTGATATTTCCCAGAACGATTATTTCTGAACTGGGGTGATCGACCTGCATTGAGTCAAGTGTGGTAGCTAGTGTTGTAAAAAAGCTTTGGCAGGCTCTGTATGTGGTCCATTTGCTTGGAGATGTTGGCGTACCGAATTTATGTTTGTATTTAGGCCTCTTATATTGCAGAAATCTATTCTAAATTGGTTCGGTATCTTTGCTGTCTGTGAAATGTGGAATGAAGGGCTCACGGGGCCACCCAGCGCCCGGAGATCCGAATGGAGGGAGTTTGCCTCCGGAATATTTTGATCCTGGAAGCACCAGCATGTCTATATATTCCTACTGTGGAACTAGGAACCACCAGCGCGGAAGCGGAACATGATTCGGAGAATCCACTTCGCACTCCCCAGTTCTGGTGAGGTCTTTCAGCGGACGATGCGAGTAGGCCTATGCATCTACCACCTATGGCCGCTTCCACTGGAAACATCGGCCTCACTCATTCCTAGGATGGTCCCTAGTATGACAGGGGTAAGAATAGGGTTTGTTGAATCGCTTCCCAGTGATCAGCTCCAGACTTTGTACTTTGGTCTTCTCCAGCCAGGAGGAGGACGATAGGATTTGATGGGCCACATCCAGTGGCAGACTCGGAATGGCGAGGGCGTCACTCCCCGTAATCAAACCGCTACACATCAGTTTAACTTTCCTACCTGCTAATACAATGCAGCCCCTCTTGTCGCAAACTGTCATTGATCAGCTCCAGACTTAGTACTGATCACTAAACACTTCGGTGTTCTGCAGCCTGGGGGAGGACGATGGGATTTGATGGGCCACATCCCGTGGCAACTCGGAATGGCGGGGGCGTCACTCCCCGTAATCAAACTGCTCTCACCAGGTTGATGTTCCTGCCAGATAATACAATGCAGCCCCTCTTGCCACAAACTGTCAGTGATCAGCTCCAGACTTTGTACTTCGGTGTTCTCCAGCCTGGGGGAGGACGATGGGATTTGATGGGCCACATCCTGTGGCAACTCGGAATGGCGGGGATGTCACTCCCCGTAATCAAACTGCTCTCACCAGTTTGACGTTCCTGCCTGCTAATACAATGCAGCCCCTCTTGTCACAAACTGTCATTGATCAGCTCCAGACGTTGTACTTCAATGTCCTCCTGCCTGGGGAAGGACGATGGGATTTGATGGGCCATATCCCGTGGCAACTCGGAATGGCGGGGGCGTCATTCCCCGTAATCAAACTGCTCTCACCAGTGTGACTTTCCTGCCTGCTAATACAATGCAGTCCCTCTTGTCACAAACTGTCATTGATCAGCTCCAGACTTTGTACTTCCTGCCTGGGGAAGGACGATGGGATTTGATGGGCCACATCCCGTGGCAGCTCGGAATGGCGGGGGCGTCATTCCCCGTAATCAATTTGCTCTCACCAGTTTGACGTTCCTGTCTTATCAACAACAAATCAAATTAATAATTTATAACTGATTAACTGAAGAGGTTAATACTCAATAATATGTACCACAAAATATAGGATCTTTTGTTGCAAAATACAGCATATAAAATAAAATGTATAATCTTTTAGAGGCAAAATCAGACTGTTACAATTATTGTTAAACCAACAAAGTCGGCAAACTACCCTTTTATTCACAATCTAGAATAAAGTTGTAATATTGTTAAGATAATTTGTAAAGATAAGTTTCTATTTGTTGCATGAATATACTAAGTACTACTGGAAGTCCATATTAGAGTCTTCAGCAGACGTTCGCGTATAATGCCCTCAAACAGATTAAGGGCATGTCAACTCATGCTAAGACGTAGACTGCAGTGGAGACTAGAAAAAGGTTACAAAGGGTCGGACTAGATCCAGATCGTAACAAAACTACTGACGATAGTATGGATTGTAAAATTATAGCAAGATAATGTAAAATGCGATATGTCTTCTCCAATTGGGTCTCTTTTTAAGCATAGAGGTCTTGGCAATCGTTGGGGTCCAACGTTATCGGGGACGAGGCATGTGTGAACTACTAGAACGCATAAATATCACCCTGTATTGTTTGAACTTGAACTTTAAATTGTATATACATTGATATAAATGCTCAAGTGAACCATCAGTTTGACAGACTTTGTTTCTCACCCAATCCTGTTCAAACAGTTCGCTATAGCACACATGCGCGTAGTGTTCGGAGGTCCTAGTTTACACTGCAACTCTGAGTGAAATTAAGCTAAATTAAACTGCCGTTAAGAGTCTATGGCGCGCCTAAAATAGACCCATTTTACGTGCTCGGCTCTTAACACATATTTCGAAAACGAATAAACTTAGCGACCTAAATTAAAAAACACTGGAAAGATAGCCCTGTTTCCCAGGGTTGCCGTGTAATAGTTTTTCCAAATTGTTTTTTTAATTTTTGAAATTTAGATAGTAATCTATGCAATAAATCGATATGTTTACAATTTTTTTCCTTAAAAATAGGGACCTAAATCAAAAATCGCTTACACGAGGGAAGTGGGCCGATCTTTTAGCTTTGCAATGATCCCAAAATAATATCGATTTGACAAAAATTACTCAAAATTCTATGCTAAGTCCCGAACGTCTGTAGCGCTTCAGAAACCAAATATTAAAATGCATCAGTCACGTGCGTTTTATTCAAGGGGAAGAGCATGTGGCCGTTTACTGCGGTCAGGACTGGACTTAAACGTAGCGGATTATATATATATTTTTGTGTCAAATAATATATTGGGTGCAAATCACTTTCACTATTCATGATTCTATAAACTGTAGGATTCAAGCAATAGTTTTTCTCTTTTTCCGTTCATTCTTAGAATCCGTTTGTATTCGTTTATAAATCGGATCCGTTCGGCTAATTAATGAAAACATATATTTAAACAATATTATTTAAAAATATGTTTTCATTAATTAGCTGAAAGAATCCAATTTATAAACGGATTCTAAGAATGCGAAGCTTAACCGGAACTAAAATGTTTTCCGTTTGTCATACTTCAAATAAATATTTCGTATCAGTTCTGGTAGGCTCCAACCAGTTATTAATTCCCTAAAATAATGCATCATCGGTCTGTGATTTACGAGCACGGACAAAAAAAAAACGGCGGGGGCGGCTTGTTCGACATCAAAAGGGTCGGTCAACTTACTTATTCATTGTAGGTACTCGGCGCCGCGCCATCCACCTGCATACAATAAAACGGCCTAAATTTGAATACCGCCCTTATTGTCATTTGTTGTCGATTGTTCGTCTTGTAGTAGTCTTGTCAAGTTCTTACAAACTTTTTTCTGTTTCCCATTGTGTGTTGTTATTTACTTTTACGTAACAATTTTGCCTACATTGAACTTAGTGCTTAGTTTAGTGATCAAGATCAACTCTTGTGCCGCGCCGGCCAGGCATTCTGGACTTTCTGTTTCTACCTTAGTGCCTAGTTTAGTGTAGCGATATAAACTGCTTTATCATGGAACCTGATTATCGAAAAGGAGCAAAATCAAAGTTGCGTTTGTGTGCACGTCGAAAAAAAGGGAATAACATCGCTAAATATAATGCGTAAGTTTTTTTATTGACAACCTCAAGAAGCACCATATTTTTTAAGAGCGCTCATTCCTTTTGAAGAGCGGGAGAAGTTACTGCATATAACTAAATGTAAAATATTTAGAATGATGTGGTTACAAGCGTTCAGCTTTTTGAAAAGATGGGAAAAATGGTTTGTTTTTCGGATAATTTTTTAAGTTCTCTGGATAGATAAACAAATTTCTCAGTTTTTTTTTTGTTGAAAATTTGAAATATTAAAGTAGTTATAACACTTTGAACTTAGTTGAAATTCGTCATTTTTCTACTTTTTAACTTCATGCACTGGGGTTATAGGCCATTATAAACCAAAACCAAAAAAAAAAAGAACCATAGAACAATATTTTTTTCTCCGATTGACAGCAAATATTAATTTTGCAGACACATATCAATCAGCAAAGTATTACTTTTCCTGTCCAGGCAGCAAAGTAAGTACTTTGCTGCCTAGGCAGCAAAGTGATTAGTCTCCATGGGAATAAAACGTTTGACATAAGTTGTCAAACTATAATTATTATGGACATATACATTTCCATAGCAACCAACCGTTCCAACAATTGCGATTTCAATCAAATTTTGTCTTAATTTATCACTACAGGAAATATAAAAAGATTGTGGGAATTGTAATAATTTGCAAATATACAATATACATATATCATTATAAACAATCGGAGAAAAAATTATATGTTCAACTCGGCAGCAAAGTAGATTGACTGCCTTAGCTGAATTCCTAGCCTCGCTACGCTCGGCTATGAACTATCAGCCGCGGCAGTCAATCTACTACTTTGCTGCCTAGTAAAACAAATAACTATTATCCGATCGGACGAAAAACTATACCTTTCCGATGTGTTTTCTCACCACAAAAGTCATGATTCCAGTATATTGTTTTCGTTGCTTGGCAACATGCAATAACTGTATGTACAACATTTCCGTCCTACCGTCCTAGGCCGGGAATATAACATTTCTGTCATATATAAACACCTTGTTTGTGGTTTCCCTAGTTACGTAATAAACTCCAAGCCCGCTCGATTCATAACTTGATATTATGTTGAGTTTAAATTTAAAACACTGTTTTTATTTAGAGTAATATTTGGCTCTATTTTTATAAATACGTATTCTAATTAATTCCGATCGGATAAAAAAGATTATGTGCAGCATTCCTGGACTCCTGTGTTGCTGGCCTCGGCTGCGCCTCGTCCAGCAATTACCACAATCGTCCAGGAATGTTTTGCTTTATCTCCTAGTTACACAATATACTATTTTAAATTAATTTTAAAACCGGAATATAAGAAACCATTTAATTATTGATATCTTTTCGAAAGTGGAAGAGCAGTTTTCGCAATTTTTATCGAGGGGATGATTGCTCTTAATCTTTTTATTTTATTTACTTTTTTATTTAATCTTGCCAACCAGTTGTTTTACAATATAAGTCAAAATAGTAATAACCAATTTAGGCATATTGAGTAAAAAAAAACTCCTAGGTTTGTGAATACCCGTATGTTTATCAAAACAATACATGAATATTTTTATTATATATCTAAAAAAGATCAAGAATTCAAAATCAGTCGAATTCGGTAAAATTTTCGAGATTTTATAACAATCACTACTAACCCAAACAAAAAATGCTATTTTTATGGGAAACCGTCATATTCGATGACGTGATAACAGGCATAAATATTGCATTTTTAGCAGGTTCACCCAAGTTCAAGATAATTACAATCACCAATACATCTAAATTAAAATTTGTAGTCCAATTTTAACATTTTATATGTCCAGCATGAGCCAATGGAGTTGAATGGAGTTTTTCTCATTGGAGCTGCGATCTTTGCGACCAGATTTTTTGGTATGAAATATTCAAAAAAGATCTTGCATCGATTAAATAGAGCATTTCACAACTAACTTGCAAAATTCAAAAACTTGAATGTTCTCCCAAATTGGCAGACATTTTTTTATTTCAAGATTCAAAAGTAAAAGGTTCCATATAACCTATATATGGAAATATGGAAATTTTAGCCTCGCAGCTCGATAGTATGTTCGTTTGAAGCTTTTGAAACTGCTTTTGTTTTCCTCCAATACTTAGGTAATTTTTATGCAAGATAATTTTTTTAAAATGTCGTTGACAAATTCCTTGTTTTTTGTTTTTACAAAGATTTTCAGAATCCTGCTATTGCAAATAAAATTTGACGTATTTTGTTTTGTTCAGGCGGGCCTTTGTTCTTTTCACGAAACTTGTGCATTTCTATTTTTGAGACTGTGTGCCTGGCCATCGGAAATATAGAGGTAGTTGCAAGAAGCCGTGCTAAATGTTTAATTCCAAAAAATCTGTTCACGAAGATTCAGGCTTCATTACAAAAACCGCATTCAGTTTCGTTAGCTAGCTATGGAAATATATCCAGGGTCCAAACAATTAATAAACAAATTAATCCTTCACTTTTAGAGCTCGTCGTGTTGATCTTCCTTGCCTGACCAAAAATATTTTATCATTTCCTGATAATGTTGAGTAAGTATATTTTGGAATTTATTATAAATAAATGTGAAGAATAATTTATTTAAATTATTAACTAATGTTACTTATTTTAGAAAGGGTAATGGACGTGAGACAACTTCCGTGAAGTCAAATGATCCGGAAGAAAATCGAAGTGTTTGTATGGATGAAGAACCATGCTGGTAAGAATAAAATAGAAATTATATCATATATCACTTTATACATTATGGCTCAAAAGCCTCCACCCCTCCGCTCTCCTAATTTTAGACATGTCCTAGAAAACAGGAAGATTTAGTTTGAATATATGAGACATACAATATTATTTTTTATTATATTAATAATAATAATATTATTATTAATAATAATAATAATAATAATAATAATAAAAATAACAATAAAAATAATATTCAAATATTTTTTTCAGCTCCAGGAACATAGAGGTAATTAGTGTAGGAAATGAAACCTCAGAGGAATCCCCTGAATTACCACAAAAAAGAAAGGTGTAAGTTTTCTTAAGATTTTGTAAAAAAATATAAGTCTGAAACTCTGACAATAAAATTATCGATTTAAAATCGTTGATATCTCTGTTATTTTTAGAGATACGAAAACAACTCTTGAATACAAAAGTTTTCAATACCAAACAGACCTATTTTTTTCTATGAAATATATCTGGAAAATTACATATTTTACATGGAATTATTATCACTGATTTTTTTTTGCCGAGAGGTGACTATCGACGGACGTCGAATAGTATATCTGCAGCAGTTTATTGATTCCATGAAAAACCTTTCGAATCATTCGCCTTTATTTGGATGCAGCCTTGCAAACATGCGTATTGTGAATGAATTGAAAAAAGGTTTTGAGTCGAAACTCACATTTGAGTGTGATATGTGCAACTTTACAAAAACAATTTCTACTTGTCCAGAACAACCTGAAAAAGTTGACATAAACACTTCTACCGTTACAGCTGTAATGAATACAGGTGGGGGCTATACACAATTGAGAAACATTACCGGAGCAATGGACATTCCATCTTTAAGTTTTACGTTGTACAAGAAAGTGCATACACAAATATGTAATGCTTGGGAAGAAATCGCTTGGAGGTCTATGAAAGAGGCCGCTGAAGAAGAGGCAAGGATGGCTTTAGAATATAACAGTGTTGACATCAATGGAACACCGATGATTACAGTAGTCTGTGATGGAAGCTGGGCAAAACGATCCTACAGAGGTGGTGGAAATTATAATTCTCTCTCTGGAGTTGCTGCAATTGTTGGGGTAAAATCTGGTAAAATTTTATATTTGGGAGTAAAAAATAAATATTGTTGTGTTTGCCAAAGAGCTGAAAACAAAGGTGAACAAGCTGCTAAACATACCTGCTACAAAAACTGGAACTCATCTTCCACGGCTATGGAATCGAGCATAATTGCAGAAGGATTTTGCTCAAGTTTGGAAATGTATATCCTTATTTACAATAAAATGATAGCAGATGGAGATAGTAGCTGCTACAAGAAAATTCTAGATAGTAGGCCTTATGAAACCTGTGTGGTTCAAAAAATAGATTGTACTAATCATTTGCTGAGGAATTATAGCAGCAAATTACGGGAGCTTTCTAAAGTAAAAGGCGTTCCTGGGGCTTTGGGAAATATTATTTCAAATAACATTTTGCGATGCAGAACAGCTGTGGCAAAAGCAGTTCAATACCGGAAAAAAGAAGAAGGCCTCAGTGAGGAGGAAAAAATTAGAAACCTAAGGAAAGATATAATTAACAGTATAAGCCACATATTTGGGGAGCATAAAGGCTGTTCCGAATTGAAATATTTTTGTCAAAAGATAGAAGCTGATAAAAACAATTATATGTCGGATTTTCGAACATTTGCCATTGAGGAAAAACTAATGGAAGCCGTGCGCTATTTAGCAGGACATTCCAGAAGCTTGCTGGAAAACGTTAACACTTACATTGTGGAACAATTCAATGCTAACATTGCACAAAAAGTTGGAGGTAAACGAGTAAATTATACTCTTAGAAGATGTTATCAAGGACGCTGTTTTTCTGCGGTGGTTTCAAAAAATACGAAAAGACCGCTGTGTAATATATTCAAGCACTTGAGTGGGGGACACAGTCCTGGAAAAAATGTGAAGAGAATTGAGCAGTTAAAATTAAATAGGCAAAAGAAACATTCTCAGTCCAGGAGGAAACTAGTATTCTCTGCTAGCAAGTCAAGTGAACCAGATGCTAATTATGGAGAAAATTGTCAAAAGCCAGATCTGGATCAACAAGCGTTTGAAGATTTAAAAACGGAATTATTAAAAAAGTTGAATAAATCCGAAGCTGAGTATAGACAAATAGAAATTAATACTCATCTTCAAGCGGATTCTGCTGAATGGAGGCAGTATAGAAAAACAATGTTAACATCTTCCTTATTTGGGAAAATTTGTAAAATGCGTCCAACAACAAGTTGCGCATCTACCATTACAGATATCTTGTATAAAGAATTTTTTCTAAAGCTACTGCCTGGGGAAAAATAATGAAGACAGGGCAAAAAGATCGTTGGAATCAAGATTTGGTTTCAATATTTCTGATTCCGGTCTTGTGATAAACCAAAATTGGCCATTTCTTGGTGCTTCTCCGGATGGTATCGAGGAAAATTCGGGATTCCTAGATGAAATCAAATGTCCCTTTTCAGCAAGAAACCTGACCATTAAAGCGGCTATTTCAAAAAAATTAATACAATATTTGGAAGTAGACGGTGAAAATTACAAATTGAAAAAAAATCACAATTATTATTATCAGGTTCAGGGCCAATTAAATATAGCCCTCAAAGAAAAATGTTATTTTTCGGTATGGACTCTTAGAGAAATTATTTATTTAGAAGTTCCAATCGACAAAGAGTTTTTCGAAAAATCAATGTTACCAAAGCTTGAGAAGTTTTATTTCAATTGTCTCTTGCCTGAAATAATTGATCCAAGACACACAAGAGGCATGAAAATAAGAGATCCAAATTATATTATTGAGGCTCAAAAAATTAAAGATAAAAAATCCTACACCCCTGAACGAGCCCCTGAATGAAAACTATGTTGTTTTAAAAAGTAACTATACGTTTCAATTATAATGTAAGCTAATTATATAAAGTAAAGTTCTTCTATTCTTAGTTGGAAGGTCCAAATTGAAATTTTTGTAGTTCATATCATATGACACACTTTATTATTGGCTTCTCAGACAAATGTATTCGTGATAAAAGTCCCTGCATAAAAAACACTACTTAGTAGTACAGTGTGTCCCCGGATCGACGCATGAATAAGTGAAAAAGACTGAAAATGTTCAGTTAAAATTTCGCCTTCTGGGGTTCAGCCCTGCTTGTAGAGAATCTAATTTTTGCTATGATTTTAGTTTCAAAAATCGAGTATGCCTTGGAAATTTACAAAATGGTTATTTTTTCCCACTAGTAAACTGCTTTTCTGTAGGAGATACGACAACATGTTATTAAGAAAAGTTGTTCAGAAAGGAAAATTGAGTAAGAATACAAAATTTCAAACTTTGATATTTTGCCTTATTTCTTCTTTCTTTTTTAATAAAGTACAGGTAACTTTGATGTTAAACATATTGAAAATTTTCGTTAAAAAAAGTTGTTCAGAATGATACATTATCGAAGTATGCAAAATTTCAAGAAGATCAGTTTATTTTCTTAAAAAAAGAGAAGAATAAGACAAAATATCGAAGTAGGCACAGCCTTTGAAATTTTGTACTCTTACTCAATTTTCCTTTCTGAACAACTTTCCCTAATAGCATTCTGTCGTATCTCCAACAGAAAAAATACTTTACTAGTGGGAAAAATAAGCTTTTTGTACGTTTACAAGACATGGATCTGGATTTTTCGAAACTGAAATTATGGCTCAAATTAGTTTCTATCCAATCAGGGCTGAACCCCAGAAGTTTAAATTTCAACTCAAACATTTTCAGACATCTTCACCTATTAATGCGTCGATCCGGGCACGCACTGTATATGATGTGCAAAAAAGATATGATTTTTTTAAGTAAAAAGTTATCGGATATAAAATCTTTGAAACAGAGAATTTAAAAGCCATCATAATGCAAGCAAAAACCCTACAACTTTTTTCAAATGAGGTACAGCTTTTTAATAAACTGGAGTCAAAAATTGGTACCTAGTTTATTAATTTGTTTCATTGTTTGTCATCAGTTTATTGAACAACTGTCCTTCGTACGTAAAAACTTAATAAACATTTTTTGTTTGTTTTTGATCCATATAATTTTTTTTCCTAAGACGAATAATTTTTTCTGAGAAACCAAAAACAAAAAGGTTTCCCATATTTTACGAACTTTTTGGAGGGCACTATATAAGCTCACCAAATAACAAAGGGAAACACAAATTTCGAGTAAATTTTTTTCCAAATATAAGGATTTTTTTTAATTGTATTTGTGTTTTATTGATATTATAGACTGAAATTAAATATTCCCACCTGCATTTTCTAGTGAAAATACTATTTTTTTGCAATTAATTAATAGGTTTGGCTTATCACCTAAAAATATCGAGAAAATTAAATTATTATTGATTGTATTTAAGCCTCATCTTTATGAAATGAGAAAATATTTTTTATCCGATCGGACGAAAAACGACACCTTTCCGATGTGTTTTCTCACCGCAAAAGTCATGATGTATATTGTATTCGTTGCTTGGCAACTTGCAATAACTGTACAAGAATAGAAAATAACTGTCCGGGAATATAACATTCCCGTCCTAGGCCGGGAATGTAACATTTCTGTTCTATTCAAACGCCTTGTTTGTCAAATCGACGTCTATCAAAAGCAACATTTAGATGTTATTTCCGTAGTTACGTAATAAACTTCAAGCTCGCTCGATTCAAAACTTGATATTACGTTGAGTTTAAGTTTAAAACACCGTTTTTATTTAGAGTAAGATTTGGCTCTATTTTTATAAGTACGTATTCTAATTAATTTCGATCGGATAAGAAATAGTATGTGCAACTCGTAGGAAAAGCACATTCCTGGACTCCTGTGTTGCTGGCCTCAGCAATTACCACAGTCGTCCAGGAATGTTTTGCTTTTCCTCCTAGTTACACAATATACTATTTTTACTCTTGGTAAGCATTTAATTTTTTTCCCCAAGGTATTGACATAAGAAAATATGGACTTGAAGAAACGTACAGGCCCGGAAGTATTTCCCAAGATTAAAAATAAGGAATACTAAAACACCCGTTTTCGCGTTTTTTTAATACGAATTTTTTTTCTCGGAAAAAATTGCAAAAAATTCGATATTATTTTCCTTGTTTTTGTGGTATTTTTTTAACATAAACAAACACATTAAAAAATATGCAAAAATAAAAATATTTACCTTTCGTATTCTCTACACTTGTATATAAAAAAAATTGTGGTTAAGTCGTTTTTCCCTTACTTTGGCTGGTCATTAACCCAGAATAGGTGTATTCTTCCCATAAATTTGAAATTATATTTTCCAGAAAAAGCTACTGCTATACAAAAAGAGTTTAATTTGCTCTTTCTCATAGGAACCTTACTTTTAAAAAGTTTCAAACATAACCTTCAAAAACACGTGTTTTTGGGTTTTTCGAGAGGAAGTTTAGTTTTCATTGAAAAAAATGTCAAAAATAAATATGTTTTTATTTTTTTTATTTCATTTTCTTATCCAGTTTTCCTGGTACGCTCCAGGAAAAATCTGACGTCACTTCGGAAATCCCCAACCGCGAAAACGCCTATACCATAAATGAAGATATTCCCCTTTTTTCGTTTTTTTTTTCTTACCCAGGAAAAATTTTAGGTCATATATGAAGTCCCCGTTCCCGAAAACCCCCTTATACCGAATTTGAACTCTCCACGGCATATCATTTAAAACTTAAATTTTTTAAGGGAGGAGTGGGGGGATCGAAATTATAAATTTGCTTCTTGGGATCATGGCAACCCCTACCATCCACCTATCGAATATGAACACGATCGAAAAAAAAGTATATTTTTTCCCCAAGAGGAAAAATAGGCGTCTCCGTCTGGCAGGAACGTCAAACTGGTGAGAGGAGTTTGATTACGGGGAGTGACGCCCCCGCCATTCCGAGTTGCCATGGGATATGGCGCATCAAATCCCATCGTCCTCCCCCAGGCTGGAGAACACCAAAGTACAAAGTCTGGAGCTGATCAATGACAGTTTGTGACAAGAGGGGCTGCATT
>JAEQML010071598.1:0-16051 GCA_016904865.1 Pissodes strobi
AAGTATTCCTCGAACGAATAAAATGTATTGAAGAGTAAAAAATTTTTTACCTTTGCTTTAAAAGCATTAGGAGACAATTCCTTAACAGAGATAGGCAGGGCATTAAAGAACTTAATCCCATAATAAAAAACGCCATTACGAGTACGGTTTAGTCTCCGATATGGTGCCATCAAGGAGTTGCCATTTCTGGTGTAATGGGTGTGTGTGCTAGCGTGGGTCGTAAAGTCGGACTGGTTCCCCTTCACAAATAATAGACACACAAGTATAAATGCGCAGGGTAGGGTGAGAACTCTTAGACCCTTGAAGTGGATCTTACAACAATCTCTGTAACCCACCTGAGCAATCACTCTCAGACATCGACGCTGCAACGCAAATATCCTGGGCATGTGCGCTGAATGACCCCAATTTAGAAGGTTATACGTCATTAGAGAGTGGAAATACCCAAAGTAAGCTGTCCTGAGAATGCGCGCAGAGACAGCCCCAGACAAACTGCGAATGAGAAATATACATTTCGATAATCTGGTCGACAACTCATCAATATGACAATGCCATGTCAAACCTCTATCCATCGTTACACCCAGGAAGTTCACAGACAAACTCAAGGACCGTTGCTGAATATCAGCATCTCGGAGGGAGAACGTTAAATTTTGAGTCTTTGACTCATTCAAGCACAATCCGTTCGAAATAGCCCAGTCTCTAAACTGAGTACAAGACTGTTGAGCCCTGAGAGGGACATTTGCGTAACTGTTATCAGCAATCAAGGATGCAGTGTCATCAGCATACAAATAAAAAGTGCAATCCGGGTGGCAATTGGGCAGGTCATTAGCATACACAAGAAACAGGATTGGCCCAAGAACGGATCCCTGAGGAACCCCATGCTTGAGCAGCAAAGTCTGAGACCTACAACCCTCAAAGCAAACATACTGACTTCCGGCACTTAAATAGGACTGCAGAAGTGAGAGGCTGCTCGGAGAAAATCCATAGTAGTTGAGCTTCTGAAGGAGAATACTATGCTCAACGCAATCAAATGCCCTTGATAGATCATAAAATGTGGCATGAGAGTGCAAACCACATTCAAATCCCTCAAGCACAACCTGACACAACCTCCTAACCGCACTGATGGTGGAGTGATCCTTTCTGAACCCATGTTGGTTCACATAGAATAGAGAGTTCAATTCAAAATAGTCCTCCATTTGGGCCTTAAGTAAAGTCTCAAATATCTTACAGACAATAGGAACAAGAGAGATGGGACGATAGTTTTCAACATCCTCCTTTGAACCTTTCTTGTGAATAGGTATGACCTTGGCAGTTTTAAGACATGATGGAAAGATGCCCTCGGAGATGGCCATGTTGATCAGTTTGGTCAGGGGAACAACAATCAAGTTTTTGACCGTCTTTATGAGTCTCATATTTAAATCATATGGATCTTTGCTAGCACTATTCTTCATGCCATCGATGACCTGACGCACCTGGTTGTATGTAACCACAGCAAAAGAAAATCCGGGCCCGCACGTGCCAGTCAAATAAGCCAAAGGGTCATTGGGAGGTGGAGGAAGAGTCCGTTTTATTTTGGTCGGTAAATTAACAAAAGACTCGTTAAAATGGCTAGCATTAACATTACATGGCTCCGAATCATTTGCACTGGTGTTAAACGTTTTAATTACCTTCCACATTGCTTGGACTGGATTACTTGCCTGACTTATAAAATTGCCATTGGCCTCTCTCTTCCTGGTCCGGATTTCTAAACGGTAATTGCAACGGTAAGTACGGATAGTATCAGCTGATATCAAATTGGGGTATTGTTGACTGACCTGTCTTAAGAAACAGAGCCGTTCTCTCATAACCCTGAGGGACTCGTCAAACCACTTGGAAGCAGCTGAGTACCTGGCGGTATACGCAGACTTTGACTTCATTGGAAAACACACAGAATAAGCGTCGACAAGAGAATCAACGAAAACGTTAAAAGAGGCATCAATATTATTGGAATCGCCTATATAGCCCCAATTAAAGTTCTCCACCATATTATAAAAACGTAACAAGCCCCAATCAGTTATAGGGCGGTAACATATACGTACAGCATCACCTGGGGCAGGGATTCCCTGGTTGAATTGAAACTCAATTCCCAGGTGATCAGACAATGATGGATCACAAATATTTGCTTTAAAATTAGAACTAGGAAGATTCGTGAAAATATTATCTAGACAATTCAATCCCCTAGTAGCACCCTTAATAACTGGATAAAGTCCAAAGCACGAAAACAAATTGACAACCATTCTCGATTGTGTTTGGTTCAAATTAAACCCAACATTAAAATCACCGGTGATGACATATTTTTTGTTTATTGTTAAGTCTCCAAGAAAACCCTCCAGATAACTGAGAAAATTGTTGATATCGCCCAGTGGAGATCTGTAAATGGTAAATATGAAAAACTCACCCAGTTGGATACCCGCAATCTCAAAATCCACCTCACAAGCAACTCCTTGGGGCAAAACACGGACAGACTCACATTTGAGTCCGTCACGCACATATATGCACACCCTACCATGGATTCTGTCTATCCTACAAAATTTGGAAATAAGATTAAATCCCTGTATATGGGTCACACCTATCTCCGCCTCAGACATCCAGTGTTCATTGAAACAAAGTATGTTAATATTGAGGTTCGATTCGAGGTATGCTTCGAGCTCTAGAACTTTTGAACGTAAGGATTGAATATTAAGGTGTAGTATAACATTCAAATTAGTTTTACCAGTATGCATTATTTTCCTTTGTTGAAATATAGGCGCTTCCGGTTTAAAAACTTCCTGACAACAGCGCCCGGTGGCCAGACCTGTGCATCCAGAACCTGTGGCACTACATGAGAGTTAACTCCAATTTTAAATGATTTAAATGATTTAATCTGGTCCTGTGGATTGGCCAACTCTTCACACACACAGCCCTTGAACCCATGGGAATCGAGATGAGCCAACACATCATTAACTGAATTGTTCTTGGATAACCCAGAGAGAAAGATCCAGGCACGGCTTTCAGCTCCATGACTGTTCCTCATACCATTACCCGGTCTCAAGCTCGGTTTCGAGGAAGGAAGCCTTGGAGAAGGGACCATCAGTGGCAGAACATCCTGCCGAGATATTTTGGTACAGTTCCCCTTAATAAGATCCTTAGGTTGAGTGCTTATGCCCTTGGTGCCATTTGCCAGGCTTGCTCCACTTGGTTTTGGAGATGAAGGTCGCAGAAAGGTCTTAGGGGCAACCACCCTTAGGGTTGACTGGGAAGGTAAGTTGGAAAGCATGGACACCATTTCAACATTGGTGTCCTTGAGTATGGCAATATGTTTGGTGATTTCCTGAGTCTGAAGACCCAGCTGCTGCACTATGAATTCTTGAAGGGCTTGACCCACGCTCTCATCCATAGCTCCACCGTCGGTATTGGGAGTTGGAGCATCGGCCGCTACATCCCTGGTTAAACCGATAGTATTATTAACAGCTTCGGCCACCACAAAGGAGGGGTCAGGCAGGGAGTGCCAGCGGCTTTCCAGTATGTTAACTCTTTGCCTCAGAGAGGCAAGTTCCTCATCCAATCCGCCACAGAGGGTCATGTTCTGCCTCTCAGTTGCCCTGGTCAAATCATCCAGATCAAGTACCCGTTGATTTAGAGCAGTTAGCTCCAACTCACTACTCGCTTGAGGAGCGGTATGTCTGGCAACTTCCATTTTAGTTGCAACAAATGCCCTCCGAAGTTCATCCATTTCCCCTCTCAGGTTGGGCAGTTCTCTAATAACCAAGACACAATCAGGGCAAAAGAAAAACATGCCTCTGGAACGACTGGGAACACATCGAACCTCCTGCGCCAGTAACCCAGTGCAATCCCTGCAAACAACTTTCTTGCATGTGTCACACGGATAACCAAAGAGCTCCGCTTTTTCATCCTTCGGCTTGGAATCGCAAGGCTGTTTGCGGTTGCTTCAGCACGTCGGTATTCATAACTGAAATCTTATCTCACTCTGCTCACAGGAATCGATAGTTGTTCACGGCCCTGGCAATATCAATATATGTGGCATGCACCAAAATTATCGATAACACTTCAAAAGTCGATAATTTAACCCAGCTCTCTCTATGCTGTCAAGCGAATGTCCAGGGTTGCCAGATTAGGGGATTTTCCCCAAAAATTAGGGATTTTTTTTTTCTTTGGGGTATTTTTCGGGGATATTTTATTCTGGGGATTTCTACTGGGGAAACAATATTTACCTGGGGAATAACAGAGGATTTTAAGTTTGACGCGACTCGACTCAAATCTGATCTCTTAAATCGCAAAACCAGATAAAAACACAAACATCCAATTATTCTGATCATAAAATGTAAAAAATATATATTTTACTAATCTTTATGTCCGAGCCGCGCTGACGCCATCTATAGTTGCAGCATAAAAATATTTAATCCGCCAAATGGTTTTATATACTTTTAAAGAAATGTATCGTTATTTAACTTTAGGGAAATAATCTTAGGTTAAATATACTAATCAGTTCAATAAATATTATATTTTTAAATTGAAAACGCCTTTATATACTAGACTAGGTATAAATATGTATTATACCGGTCCGTATACTTATACTCGTTTTTGACAAAAACCTTCGAGTGTGGTGGTGGATAATGGTGCAGGAGGTATCGGGTTCGATACCCGAAGCCTTCTTTCAAAAAACTTTTTCTTATTTTTATTTAGCTTTTAATATCGCATTATTGTAGTTTTCACTGCTGTCGTACGGTCTTAAGCATACACCTTTTTTTTTATCTTGTTTTACTGTTGGTTATAAATCTCTCTTTCATTTGAAAAATAAAAAAAAATCTGGATAAAGTATGGTATTTGCACTAAATATTTTCTAGTGCTTGAGGCTTTATTTGAAACATAGCTTATTTTGGGGATATTTTAGAGATATGGGGAAAATATTTTAGCCACAAAAAATTATTAAAATCCAGGAATAAAATATCATAATCTACGAAAATAATAGAAAAAAAATTTTGGGGAATTTTTATCGAAAAGTCCTAAATTTGAGGGATTTTTGAATTTCTACTGGGGAAATCGAGCCGAACGGTCTGGCAACCCTGCGAATGTCATTAACAGCTTTCAACAGTGTCAACCTTCAAAATCAGCTGATCTAAATCAAAGCACTGGACACGCGATTTTGAGCAAATTATTATCAAAGATTAAAACTTATGGGCACAAAAGCCGGCGCGGAATTCAATAAATGATGCAAAAGGCACACAAAACTACAGGAATCCGCGGGACTGAGCACCAAAAGCACCTCACAGACGTAAAAATTTTACACTTTCAGGAGTAAAGAGAATAACAACAACGTCACGTCAACGTCCACAATTAATTACATCGAATGTAATAATATAACAGAAAAAATTCATGAAGTGTCAAATACTAAATACTTAGGTATTGTCATAGACAAGAATTTAAAGTGGGACTTACATGTAACATACATAATACAAAAAATTAAATATCTGGTACATAAATTTTATAGTTTGAGACAAATGCTTAACAAACAAATGCTTATTACCTTATATAAAACATTGACTGAATCAATTTTGCGCTATGGAGTGTTAGTCTGGGGCAGTTTGTATAATAATTCTTTAAAACCTCTTCAAATGTTACAAAACAGAATATTGAGGATCATTCTTAGGAAGAATATATTATATCCCACATATCTACTTTACGACACATCTATTGTTAATATAAGGACGTTATTCTTCCATATAATGTGCTGTTATGTTCATGGCCATGAGAAATTTAAAAACAAAATAATACATGAATATAATACAAGAATAAAAGCAAACAATCATCTTATTATTCCAATGCGTCATTCCGAATTCTCCAAGAAATCTATCCTTTTCCTGGGCTCAAAACTTTATAATTTGTTACCTATCCATATTAAAAACAACAACATCAAAATTTTTTCAAAACTAACCAAAATCTACATTGTTGACCACTACATTCAATTTCAGAATACATTGCATTGATATGAATGAGTGTACTATAATATTATATAATGTCATTAATTATTGATTAGTTCATATTTTGTGGTACATTGTTGTTGATTATTTATAGTTGATTAGCCTATAGTTTGCCCATACGGATGCTACAGCATCTAGGGGCTGTAATTGTAATTTATCTCCTGAACAAATATTTATTGTAACTATAGTGTACTGTATTTGTATGAATAAAGTATTATTATTATTATTATTATTATTATAATCAAATGTTACACCTATGTCCTTATAGAAATAATCTTGTTCTATTATGGTCTTATTACAAGTGTTAGTGTCTTGGTTAATGTACAACATAACCGGGCACTTTTTCACATTTAGATTTAATCTGTGGGTATTACACCACTCAACGACATTACTTAATGACCTCTGCAACTCACTTGAAATGACTACACAGGGACTCATTGATAGAAACTGGAAAAGCTGATCAATCAAAATATTCTCGGACAGTCAAGCAGCTTTAAAAGCTTGACTCTAGCCAGTGTGGAACAGGAACTGCCAGGAACTACTCACCAAACTAGGTAGGGAGAATAAAGTTATACCGGGACATAGTAGCTATGAAGGCTCTAAATAAATAAATAAACTTACAACACAGCTAAAGATGCCCTCTCCAAGTGGGCATAACAATAATTTGTAGACAAATGGAGAGAGCTATTGGATCTAGCACACTCAAAGATGGCAGTGAACCTGCAATCAGGAGTGAGAACTAGAAAACTACTTCAATTTGGCCGACTACAAGTCTAAAAGCTGTAGGTGGCATACAATGGTCATGGTCACCTAGGAAACCTCAAGAACAAGATAGGGCTGGTTGAAGAAACGGGATGACACTTGTGCTTGAAAGATGAAAAAACAACAGAATGTTTTATGCTCCTGTTCACCAATGGAAAGAACCAGACAAATGGGATTTGGATAAGGGGGTTAGAAGGAAGTTAAAAGACTGCTTGTTTCCCGAACCTATTATAGTTTGGCCAAGCTTCTTGGGGAAAACTTTTAATGCATTTCGTAACGATAAAGGTTCAGACATATTTGTATATCTGTTATTTTGTCTATAGGATATGTATTCTTCTTGACAATAAAGCTTCACTTGATTTGATTTGGAAATCCCCAAATAACAGTTATGAATTTGAACACTATCCACCCCAGGAAGCTAATCAGTTTCCTGAAGAGATTCGAGCTACTGGACTATTGAAAACCACCTTTGTGAGTCACAATAGACCAATGGTCAAAGTTTGTGTCACATATATATTATATCAAATACCCACCTCACATATAAAACAATTAAGTACTTACTCATTCTCCTCTTTAATCCACGATAGATTAAGTTGATCCAACTGTGAACAACTCTCTTCTTTAAATTTATATGGCAACCTTTCCAGAAGGATTATTAACTCTGGAATTGGCTTTCCCTTGTTATTTATCAACTTGCCAGACATAATATAACACTGGAGAAGATATTCAACTCCCTTTATTTGCCGAGTTCTTGGCCGAGAAATGTATCAATGAAGAGCACTAAAAGTCCTTCCTCAAGAACTTTCTTATTCTAGTTACATAAAAAGTATTGCACTTTGGGAGGTGAGATTAAGTTCACGATCAAAAATCAATACCAAATATATTTCTTAAATCTCCATAATATTATATTTGATAAATAAAACCACTTTGCTTGTCTCTAACAAGTTTCAAAACAAAGAGGATCGAGATCGAGAATAATAACAAAGAAGAAAACTTAAAACTTCTTCTTCTTCTTCTTCTTCTTTTACGTAACTACGTTACGTAATGTGGCTTTCACCGGTTGGTATTCAGCCATCTCCAAGTTATATAATTGTTCGGGCGCGCGCAACACGCATCTGGGCGTAGCCCATACCCATTATTTCATTTTGTTTATTTACTTATTTATTGATATCATTTTTTTTTTTTTTTAAGACAGGATAGGAGTTAGTATTAAACAGAACAACAAATGTAAGTCTAGGAATTGGATAACATGGGGAATATTCATTTAGGGATTAATTAATATTTTGATTTTGATTTTTATTATTATTATTTTTTTTTTTATTTCCGCGACTACCGATCAAAACATAAATAGTTTGACTTCTATTTACTCATATTCTAAATTGTGACTTTACAAATTCAATTTATTTTCCCTTAAATAATTAATAATGATCTTTTGGGCATCGAAATTCCTGGTTTGTAAGAGGGTGTGTATTGAGAAAGGGCTAGTGATTCCCAGTTTAGACAATGCTTGATAAATACTTTTATTAGTTAATGGGCATTCCAGGATCAAATGTTGAAGGGAACCTACCTCTCCACACTCACAATTCGGATCCTCCTTACATTTTATTTTATGTAGATGTTGTGGAGTAATACAATGTCCAGTACGCATCCTTATTATTGTTGTTATATGTCTCCTGTCGACATATTCCATTTTCTTAAACCAAGGATTGTTTAAAAAAGTTGACTGTACCTGTTTATAGAATTTTCCCTTGTGTTGCAATGTTTCCGCCCAGTAAATTTTCCATTTGTTATTATGCTCCTCTTTCAAGTGTGGCATAAACTCTTGATAATTTAACTTCAAATTTGGTTCCACATTGAGACCTCTTCCTATGTTAGCTAAGGTATCCGCCATTTCATTTCCCTTGATTTGGACGTGACTTGGTATCCACCCTATTTTAATTTGAAGGCCCATCTCATTAGCGTTAATGATTAATTGTCTGGTACCCATAGCAACATGATCTCTATCCTTATTCAACCCTGTTTTCCATATTTTTTGTAAAGCACTCTTCGAGTCTGATAGAATTATAGCTTTACTTATATGCTTTTCCATACACAAGGAAACTGCCTTTTGTATCGCCATGATTTCTGCAGTACATATCTGAGTGAATTTGTTGAGTTTCGACGAAAAAGCTACATTTGCCCACTTACAATAAACTCCCATTCCAGTTGTGTTGGTTTTTTTATCTTTTGACGCATCAGTAAAGAACCAGTGATATTCTTTCCATTTATCCATTTCTCTATTGAACTCATATCGGGCTGTTATCGGATCTTTTTTGATTTGCAAACTTATTGTGGGCACGGGCTTGAATTGATTCATGAAATCGAATTCAAAACAGGGTAGTGAGTTATGTGACCTTATTAAATTTTTGAAATGTTTAATATCCTTATATTGTTCAATTAAACAAGGCGTAGATTGATATTTTGTACTTTTGTTTGGGGTTTTCTCATACCCTTCCAAGAGATCAAATAAGGAATTCGCTTCCCATTGCATATTTTTTAGTATAAATTTACGCGTCAGCCAAATTCTACGAAATTCCAACGACGTTTCCGAACATTCAGCGAGCAGTGCATTGGTTGGAGTTGATTTCATGCACCCTGTTATTATTCTGAGTGCCTGAAATTGTATGCTGTCCATTCTTTTTAAGTTTTTTTGACTATTTGGCCAAAAAATATTACTACAATATTCCAAGTGAGACCTCACCATTGCTTTATATATAGTTAACAATATTAGAGGGTCCGCACCCCACCACACTCTGGACAAGGACCTCATGATGTTTACTCCCTTAGTTGCTTTGTTACATATATTATTTATATGCTTATTCCAATTTAAATTGTATGTAAATAAAATGCCTAGATATTTAATTTCTTCTGTCCATTGAATTTGGTCTTTGCCTACTGTAATTATATGCGAATGAAATTCTTTTTTCCTTTTATGACTAAACAGC
Source organism: Pissodes strobi (assembly GCA_016904865.1). Lineage (NCBI taxonomy): Eukaryota > Metazoa > Arthropoda > Insecta > Coleoptera > Curculionidae > Pissodes > Pissodes strobi. Next base: position 9,761 of record JAEQML010071598.1, read on the forward strand.
ATAGCTTTGGTTTTTCCCATTGATAATTTAAAATTATGATCTTCTAGCCAAATTTTCAGATGGCATAGATATCCATTTACTTCCTTCACTATTTGTTTTAAATCCTTTCCTGTGAAGCACAGTGTAATATCATCAGCATATTGTATAATTTTCATATCTTTTACTAATTTTTCATGCAACGACCTGGTATATATATTGAATAGTAAAGGACTTAATGGCGATCCTTGCGTAAGTCCCACCGTTGTTAGGTTTGGACCTATAAGTTCATTACTGCTTGTTCTGATGTACAATTTTCTATTAAATAATAAGTTGAAAATCAGGTTTGCTATATTATTGCTGATACCTAACTCTTTCAATTTTGCGTACAATTTGTATAAGTTTACATTATCATAAGCTGCCGAGATGTCTAGAAAAATCACCACCGTGTATTTACCCTCCTTGGTATTACTAATTATGTTAGTATGCAGTATAGATATACAATCTATACATCCCTTGCCCTTCCTGAATCCGAGTTGGTATTTAGGTAATATATTACAGTGTTCCAATTTCCATTCTATTCTGTTTTTTATTAGGGTTTCCAGGATTTTTCCTACACAAGAGTTCATAGCAATTGGCCTATAGTTCTTCGGGTCATCTTTATCAGTTTGTTTTTTAATAAGTGGAAATATTAATATTTCCTTCCATTCTTCCTGTACCTGTCCGGTTGACAAACATTTGTTGTAAAAATTTAAAAGTTTTTCCAAGGTTTTTTTAGGAAATTTCTTGATCATGGAATACGATATCTGATCTAATCCAGGAGTTGAATCTTTTCTTTTATCAATGACGTCTCTTAATTCCCACATAGTGAAATTACTCACCTCACTTCCTGGTTCCCCTAATAGAAATTCCGGTTCAATATTTATTTGACTTATGTTATCTAGTATTTGTGTCAAGGTGTGATTATTTATTATTCTTGATTGCGTGGATGTATTTTTCTTTTTTTGGCTGAATTTATTAATAGTTTGCCACACATTTGAAATGGAAGTGTCTCTATTTATAGCTTCGCAATAGTTTTTGAAACTGCTTTTCTTTTTAAATTTGAACATCTTTTTTGCTTTTGCAATGACCTTTTTTGCTTCTAAAAAGTTTATTAAGTTAAAATTGCTTCTTAAGTTTCGAATTTTAACTTTTCTGTCATGAAGCACTTGTGAACATTCATCATCCCACCATGGAGTGACTTTTTCCTGGATATTGGGTTTAGTTTTTTTTCTATTGCCAGTAATAGGTATTGTCTGATTTCCAATTAAATTTATGTGATTTATAAATTCCTCATATGTGAATTTTTCCATTATTTGGCCTTCGATAATTAACTTATCTTGAAATGCTTCCCAATTGGCTTTTTTGTAGTTTCTTTTACTATTGTTAAATGTATATTTATTTATATTTTGTTCAGAAATATTTATAATTATAGGATAATGATCACTATTGCCTGCATCTTCTAATATTTCCCATGAAGAATTGATCGCCTCTCTTGATGAAATCATAGCTAAATCTACCACGGACTTGTTTTGATTTACTACTTCTACTCTTGTCGCCGAACCATCATTCAATATCACCAAATCAAGTCTGTCCAATGACTCCTGAATAGTACTTCCATTATAGTTTGTTGTTTCACTTCCCCATATAGGGTGGTGTCCATTGAAATCCCCCACTAAAAGTTTTGGATTCGGAAAAGAACCAATCAAGTTATCCCACTTGTTTTTACAGAGCTTTACATATGGCGGAACATACATATTTACTACCGTGAAATTATTGTCCTTTAATGTTATACTTTGAATGTGAGTATTATCAATTAAAAGATTATCTTGAATTTTATTAATCACAAAATCTATATTGTTTTTGATCAGTAATGCTATGCCACCCTTCCCGTCTTGTCTATCTAATCTGATTGTTATGTATTTATTTATGACGAACGAATGTATATTTTTAAGCCAAGTTTCATTAAGAGCAATAATATCCGGATTTGTTTCTTTTATAAAAATTTTTAAATTACATATATTGGAACATACACTACGTATGTTCCATTGGAGAATTTTTAAGTTGTGTTTATTCAGATTCGGAATCCATCATCATGTCAAGTCTATTATTTTCCTCTGTCAATATTTGCTTTATATGTGAGAAAATTATCATTTTACTAATTTCATTAAGTTTATTAAATTCAGTAAAAACCTCATTAGAGATGCCATCCATATTTGTAGGTATATGTGAAGGCGAGGGTTGATTCATATCTAAACAATCAAAATTTATTGGTCCCAATGGTGTTGTGGACAGTCTTGTGGACTGTGGAGATAAACATGCGTTATGTGCTTCCTTATTAAAAGAATTAGCTTGTCTTTTTGAAGACTGTGATTTGGTGATTTGGGTGGACTTTGAATGGAATCTAATGCAATGTTGCCAGAGTCACAAAGTAAAAAGTCGCCACACACTGGTATGAAAAGTCGTCATTTTGTCGTCATATCTTCTTTGGAATATTCAAGGCAGTAAACTGTCAATATTAAGTACATTTTTAGCGTTTTTTGAAGAACAAACCAAAACAAGCTTTATGTCTCAACTTTATTAATATTAAAAAAAATAATAAATAAACAAAAATTAAACTATTTTCGTATTTTGTAATATCACTAATTTTAGTGAAACCACTAACTGACACAGAGATGCAACAGGGTAGCACTTAATAAAGAATAAAAATAATAGTATAAGATGCCGATTTCCAATTTGCCGATGCAAATGAATATTGTATAATGCTGCAATAAGCAATAACCGGTTGGATTGCGGTTGCGTGAAAACGAAAACATTTTATGCGCCACGCGCCATGCTTCGGGGAAGCCCCGAAATTTGACAGTCCAAAGCACACCGTGGTGCGTCCAGATATAAGGCACTCAGGTGATTGTGATGTCATTAGATTAAATATATTGTATAAAGCGTATGTATTAATGATATTATACTGATTCTTTTAATTTATCCATTTGATTACTAAGAATTTCCTAATATGAAAAAGTCGTCAAAAATTCCACTAAATGGCAACACTGATCTAATGTTGGTTTGTTACAAGAACTTTAAACAAGACAGGATGGTTCGATCTGCCGAATTTTTTCACTGACAGCTGCTTTTTTGTGACGTAGCCACGCGCGAAATTTGGCGCGAAAGGCTTAACGTACATATGGCAAAGTCGTACGAGCAAGGCTATTTTTCTTGTTTAGAGTTTATAAAAAAGGGTTTAAACTCAAAATTTTAAATGGATAGTAAAACTAAACTATTTCTTATGAAATTACCAAGGTTTTTTTTATTAATGAAGAATGAAAAATATTTTTTACAAGCTTTTTGTTTTTGAATTCTAACAAACCTGGATAAGCCAAAAGTAAATAGAAGACGGGGGATTATTAAATCGTGTATGAAAAATATCCTTAAGAGTATGAATAATAGGAGCTTATTAGAGAAAAATAGACAACAATAAAATAAAATCTGACTACCCTTTTGTACAGTGTGGGCCAAAAACGTATGCATATTTGGAAAAGCCTAATAATTGCTTCTCAGAAAATGTTATTCTATATGAAAGCTAGTGCATAAATAAAAATAATTTTAACCATATAAAAACTCAGATTAAGTATACACGGTGCGCAAAAAATAAAAATATGTTACTTTCTAAAACATATATTTTTTAAAACCGCACATGTGAAACACAAGTGAGAAAGCTGTAAGTTTATCCATATGAGATACATGCTTCTTTCCTGTTCTGTGGATACCTGGACGATTTAGAAAAAGCTGGTACAAATCTTAAAACATTCTATTTTTGACACTATTAGTTTTTAATGGTCTACACTCTATGATAATATTAGGGTTAGCTATTATATAATATAAACGGAGTAACACAGGGTTCTATCCGAGTATAAAGATCGACCTTTATACTCGGGTTCTATCTCAGGACCAGTGCTGTTCAACTTGTTTGTGAATGACCTTACATAAGATGTATCTGAAAAAGATCCTAATCTACGCAGATGGCACAACATGTTATTGGTGATTGGAACTATGAAAATTTAAAAACTGAAACAGAGAAAGTAATCAGCGACTTGGCACACTGCCATAATGCAAATAAATTAACTCAACCTTGATACAACAAATTATATTTTATTCAAGAAACAGAACATCACACACATACATCAAATATACACCTTAATACTAAAACCACTCTGAGTAACCTAGCAGAGATCAAAATCCCTGGACTCACTATTGATAAAGAACTTCAGTACTCTATGCATCTATTGCAACAAGTTACATCACCCACAGTGCTTCAAATAGTAAGTATGCTTTGGTTACTTTCACTCTAAAATGTGCTACGCAATTCGCTTCTGGAGAGGTGAGAGTAGAATAATGAATATATAAGCTACAACTAAGAACTTCAAGTAAACAGTATTTTTAAAGTAACAATATAAATAATAACCCTCACATCTTGTTACTTATATAAAATTTTGCAAATGATACACAATAGGATTAAAAGAAGCATCTTCTTTCTCTATTTCATCCAAAGCTGTTTCTATGTCTTCAGTTTTGAAAGTGCTATCAGCTTCATCATCATAGTGCGGCTGCTCTAAAACTATTTGAATTTCGGTTCTTACAACATGTTTTAAGAAAACTGGATCAGCACTGTGAGCTTACTAACGAAAATAATTCCTATAATCTCCGTAAAGATCTCATTATTTGGCCTATCTTTACCATTTCAACTAAATTGTTAAAAAGTACCTATTACATCGGTATTACCATATATCAAGCCATACGCGGAAGAAATCGTGGGAGAATACCAGTGTGGTTTCAGGGGGGGCGCTCCACCACAGACCAGATATTTACCATCCGACAACTAATGGAGAAATGCTGGGAATTTAATCGAGACCTCCCTCAACTATTTATCAATTTCAGGCAAACCTATCACACCGTCCGGAGAGTAAAATTGTGGCAAGCGATGGAAGAACTGGGCTTCCCGAAAAAACTCATAAGAATGACCCAACTATGTATCGGTGGCTCAAAAATAAAATTTAGAGTTGGACAAAATTTCTCGGAAGTGTTTGATATAACAACGGCCTTAAACAGGGTGATACCCTATCACCGCTGCTTTTTAATGTTGCTCTGGAACATGCCACCAGAAAGGCTGGAATCTGCGCTACAACGTAGACATCGATAATTCCGATAGATTCGGCCATATTATACATGCACGGTTTCGCATCGAAAATTCAGTATGATGCTTAGACGAGGCAGGGTATTATTGTCAGGGCATTTGTGGGAACTGAAATTATTATATATCAACTATTTTTAGGAAAGAAACTTTATTTTTAATCTTTTATCTATGAAGGAAACCTTTCTATAGGTGTTGTGACACCATTATTATATAGGCATAGGTACTTAATCTAAAACATTATTAGCGTCAGTAATAATAATGGCTTGGATTGTCACCAGTAGGAGAATCATCGGCCCTATGACTGTTTTTCGCTAGTAAAGAATGTTCTGATGTCCATTTTAAAAAGACTACCTCTAACACAAACGCCATTCTTATAAAAAATAATATCCAAACCCGCCGGCAAAAAACTAAATACTTTAGATATAACCTTAAATAGTTTTAGATCGTCTGCAAAAAGCAAAAACTGACTCTTTCCAAAGCACATGCAAACATTATTAAGGAAAATAATAAACAAATGCCCAATGTGAGATTTCTGAGGAATTCCTGAAGTTACAGTAATCTCATGTGGCAGAAAGTTATTAACCTTTAGCAGCTGTGTACGATTGGTTAAATAACTCTGCATCCAATTAAGTAGTGCACCGGAAACACCAAGGGTTTTAAGTTTACTGAGTAGAATATTATGTGGCACTTTGTCGAAAGCTTTGCTAAAGTCTGTATATATAGCATGAACTTCCAAACCCAGCTCCAAGGCCTGAACAATAGTAGAAGAATACTTTAGTAGATTTAGTTCAGTATTACGGCCTTGACAAAAGCCAAACTGCTCATTGATTATTAAAGGGGAAAATACAGAACTAAAATACTTAGTAACAAGTTTTTCAAATATTTTGATAATTACACTAATAATACTGATAGGTCTGTATTTTCTAACATCGGAATTATCGCCTGATTTATGGATAGCAATATTAAAACTGGTTTTCCAGAAGTTAGGAAAGTAACCATTATCTAGGGATTTATTAAATATAATTTGAATAGGTAATGCCAGGATAAAAGCACAGTTCTTCAAAAATACGGGATGTATACCATCTGGG
>JAEQML010071599.1:0-16051 GCA_016904865.1 Pissodes strobi
ATACTCGACCGACAAAAACATCCGATTTATTGCTCCACTGCCAAATAACTACCAAAGATTTGTAAAAATGGTAATATCCACAGCCAAGAAACACATACCAAGAGGAGTAAGGAAAGAATATATACCATGCTGGACCGAGGCCAATGAGATCCTATACGCTGACTACTTGGAAAACGGCAGATCGGATGTTGCGGATTCCCTACTGTACAGCATTGACGAAGCACGGAACGAAAAATGGAACAAAACAACTAAAAACCTGAATTTCCGACACTCAAGTAGAAGGGCGTGGAGTTTGCTTAAGAAGCTAGGAGCCGACTCGCATACCATGTCGAAGCTTGCCAACGTCACGGCCGATCAAGTAGCGAACCATATAGTGAACCTGTCCAGAGCCAGAAAAGACAAACCCCACTTGACCGAAACTAAAAAGGAGTTCAAGGCCCTCAAAAACTCAACTATAAGGTGTGAGGAGCTGTGTGGGGAATTTACCATGGACGAAGTCACAAAAGCTCTCCAATTCTTAAAGATAGGCAAGTCACCCGGGTTTGACAAAATACACCCGGAATTCCTTGCTTACTGTGGAATAAACACGTGGCGCTGGCTAGCAAAATTCTTCACTAATATCCTCGAAGCCGAACAACTGCCAAGCGAACTTAAAAGATCTAAAATCATCGCTATTCTCAAGCCAGGAAAGCCTGCCGACCTCCCCGGTAGCTGCCGACCCATTGCCCTTCTAAGCGTTATATATAAATTACTGAAGAGACTAATCTACAACCGAATAAGTCTACGAATCCTGGACATCTTACCTGTGGAACAAGCTGGTTTCCTACCTGGTCGCAACTGTGAAGACCAGGTTCTTGCACTTCTGACCTATATTGAAAGAGGCTTTGAGGAACGCAGTAAAACAGGAGTAGCCTTCATAGACCTGACAGCTGCCTATGACACCGTCTGGAGGGAGGGCTTAATGTATAAATTCCTGACAACCATAAAATGTAAGAAGCTGACAGCATTGGTGAACAACATGCTCTCCAATAGATCCCTTCAGACTGTAATGGGGGACACACGAAGCAGACCCAAGCTGCTTAATAACGGCCTACCTCAAGGCTCAGTTCTGGCTCCACTTCTTTTCAATCTATACGTGGCTGACCTTCCACAAACACCAAGCCGTAAGTTTATGTATGCCGATGATTTGGCCCTGGCAACCCAGCATTCGAATATGGGAAATATAGAAGCTACCTTGTCATCGGACCTAGACATTCTGTCGAACTACTTTAGGAAGTGGAGGCTTACACCCAGCATTGCGAAAACCGAGACCTGTTGTTTTCATCTCAACAATAGACTGGCATCTACCAGCCTAAAAGTCAATCTAAATGGCACCGTTTTACGCCACAACCACAACCCAAAATACCTGGGCGTTACGTTGGATCGTACCCTCTCGTTCAACAAACACCTGACCAATTTGGCAGCGAAACTAAGGACCCGTAATAATATCCTATATAAGCTGGCTGGATCGACCTGGGGAGCTGATGCTCCAAACTTGTGTACTTCTGCACTTGGTCTTGTCTATTCAAGGGCCGAATACTGCGCATCAGCTTGGATAAACAGCCCCTACGTATGTAAAATCGACACAGTCCTGAATCAAACGATGAGAATAATTACGGGATCCATTACATCTACACGAATCGAGTGGTTGCCAGTGCTATCCCATATAGAGCCACCGAAACTCCGCAGAAAGCAGATCCTGGTCCGAGAGTACAAAAAAATAACCGCGAATCCGGACTTGCCAATCCACCAGGATCTCATACATTTTAATCGATTAAAATCTAGAAGTCCCTCTGTCAGAACGGCACAGCAGCTAATCACTAACAACTTTGACGGATACGAAGAGTGGCAGTCGGACTGGCAGGGCAAAGTTTCACTGATCTGGCACCCCTACTCAATTCTAAAGAACCACCACATGGTTTTAACCTGCCCCGCAAGCTTTCGGTTCGACTCAATAGAATACGTACTGGTCACGGCAGAAGTGGGTCGGCACTCCATAGGTGGGAAATGCGCTCCATCCCAGAGTGTAAATGCGGTGCTGCCTCCCAAACAATGGGTCACATCACCTACGAATGCCCGTTAACAGCCTTTCCTGGAACAAGCGGCGACTTATTGCACGCGACACCGGAGGCCATTTCCTGGCTCGAACAGTTACGCCTGGAGCTGTGATAATAAAGACAATAATTGTAATTATGTTTGTGATATATGTGTTAGTATTGATGTAGTATGATATACCTATACCTATATTTACTCTCTCTTTTATGTATGTTCGAATAGACCATAAGCTAAATAAATAAAATCCTCATGTTTATGTTTTTTATTCGTTTTTCTTATATTCTCCTAATTCTTAATTATAAATATATTGGTCACAAGGTGTCTCACGACCTTTTTGTTCTTAACGACTTTAACGACTTTTGGACACAAATTGGGCGTGGCACCCCGACAAATTTCCGCCTTAGTCTGCAGCGGCCTTTTGTATGCCTTCTACCCCTGCGCCCTCTCACTTTATAAACCCAGGAGCCGCCACTGTGTATGATGTCTCAATAACGGTCTTTTATAAACGATATATGAAGTCCCCATAAAAATAATTAAATAATCAACAACATTAAAGTAAATGGTTATGATACGGTTATCTGCCAGACAAAGTCGCAATCATCCCAGAATGTGCTGGCTAGTGGCTCATTCGAAATAAAGCCATAATGAAAGAAGAAAGAAAAAATAAAGAGCTAACGCATTTTCATTTATATACGTAACCACATTTTAAAGACTTTATGATGAATTAATCTTAGAAAATTTTCTATAACTAAATTTATGATCATATACCTTTATAACTAACTGCCCTATAAATGGGTTTTCGATCGGCTGTAATAATGCTTAATAAACAATTAACAATAAAAAAACACCATTTCTGATTTGCGACTGAAATGGCTTCAATACATTTTAATGTTCGTTCGTTGCAGGAAAAGTCATTGTCCTGATGTGCAGTTACTAGTCGCTCGCTATAGATAATAAATATTTAATGATAGAACTTATTACGGGCGTGTGCCGACGATGGGGGTACAGGTGATAACATTTTTTTTTCAATCTGCACGTTGCGCGTGTGCTTTCCACGACCACCGGTCTAACGGCTATACGACAGACTCATTACTAATTATTGAAAAAAAGGAAAAGTGTTTGAGCGTTTTCGCATTTCTTAATTGCAAAAATGAACGTCTTAAGTTCGATAATTTAAAATGTACAGCATCAATGAAATTTAACACAGCGAATATTCTGCTATTTTGATCGTCAATAATTACGATTAGCATAAGAGTCTTTAAGCTATGTACTTAAAAACCAATTACCTTATAGGTATCAAGCAGATTTTTGTTACATTTCTATTTATAAGACAAACACATTGGGTTATCAGAAGGGAGCCATCTGAGCGTTATAAATAACATCAGCTAGATTTTAATTTTGTATAAGGTTTCAAACTCATAACATCGCATTAGCGCCTATACTTTTAACAAATTACCCTGTATTCAATTAAGTTCCAAAATATTCAGGACTTGTTTTACTAAATGAAGACGTCGTATTTAATCCCTTGCCACTTTGTAAGCCTTTTAAAATGAAAGGGTTGACATTGTAAGGGTTCAAATACAAAGCAAGGGATAGACTTGCAAATATCAAGCTTGTAATCTACGTACAGGATGATTTGACACGGTATATAACCAGATTAAGGGAGGAATTAAGAGAATTAAATCATTAATCTTTTTAATTTTGGGTCTTTTAATTATCAGTTATAGTTATATCAATTTGCAAAACACAGCTACCATTAAATATAAACTCAATATTGAATAGCATTTGAACCGTGTATAACTGTTTCTGCATATTATATTAACAAAAACCTGTCGAATGGTTCCGTTCAGAACCATCAGATTAATTCTAGGGGTAGCTTCTAGCACACAGTTTTGGAGAAGTAAGTTAAACTTTTCAATAAGCAACGGTTTTTTTTACTTTTTTCAATTTTTTTGTACGTTTTTCACATTTTTTTTACATTCCACTTGCAGTAACAACATTTTTCGATTTACCTTGGTCGACTTAAGAGAAATCGATATATCGATCACAAGATAGTTAGCGTGCTTTTGGATATTAGATCCAATTCTTGACAGCTAACACCTGCTCACATGTCATATATACATGGTTGTTCCCATGGTAAAAAATGATGCTTAAATTTCATCCAAATATCATATCACAAGTAACCAATTTCCATTTAAATATTGCAGGATCCTTTGGATGGAGAAAACACACTATCAAATTTGATATTACTATTTCTATTATTACGCCTTTATACCTATAATGACATTTTACTCCTACTCCTAAACTGGATATTCGAAGATTTTTGCTTTGAAATTCCATTTTCTTTAAAAAAAAAATCGAATGAGGCGCGTCTAAGAGCTGAGTTCATGACTCGCAGCTTTGTTTTAACCCAAAGCCCTTAAATATTATTTAAGTATGCAGAAAAAGGTAAGTAATATGCAATTTATTTCTGATTTAAAAAAATTAGTAGAAATATTATCAGTCATAATCTTAGACTAAATAGCAGAGGGGAGACATGGCAACCCATCCACAATGGCTTCTAAAACGTGATCAAACATTGCCTTTGAAGTTTCCTACGATTGAAAAAATGATGGATAGAAACATTACCTCCTGCAACTAGGCCAACTAGCTAATATTAAAATTAGCAGTGACGTCATCCTAAGTGGTCACTACTTTTTTGCCTTAAGAAAAGCATTCAGAGGAGCCAAGAGGAGCCCAGTAAAAATATTGATTATTTTATCGCGCCTACTTCCGTATTTAACGTTGATTGCCACGCTGGGCGACTGGAATTCCAATTTCCATTTCGCCGTCTTCGATGTATTCTGTATCCAGTGGTGCCAGATTGGGCGCTTTATCACAATTTGGGCTACTCACTGCAGTTTGCCACAAATTATTTTTCAAAGAAACGTAAAATATTTGTCTTGGATTACAATTAACAATATATTAGTTACTTAATGTAAAAGTTTGCTTTGGTATATTATAGTATAGTTATATGAAATATAAATAAATATTTAAAATCCGAAAAGTAAATATATAAAAACCGGAAAGTGAAGCATAACGGAATCAACACCTTTAAGAAAATAAACGTTGCTAACCAATAACCTAATTATTTTCTATACATATTTAGTTCCATTTAAAAACATAATTTAAAATGTCATTCAACAAATGCTGTAAAAATTAAAGTCCAACTAAATATACGTTAAATAGTTTACATCCCAAATAATGTATGAAACTAACTCTGCCGACCCAGACGAGCCAAATCCTGATGGTCAGGACGAGGCAATTTTGCAAATTCGTAACAATATAAGACCATGCGTACAACAATTTTTTACCATTTATTTTTTACCATTCCGCAACCACCAACGCAAACGATTTAATATTTGGGCTGTCGTTAGCAGTTCGGGGATGACGAGACGATTCTTAAAAATCTAGCAACACTGCCTGTCAGTTGGCAGCGTTCTTTCGACGTTCGACCGGATTCTTAATTGTTCTTCGATTTTCGATTGATTTTCGGTGAATTTTTTTATAATACTAGTACTTTAGCGTGTTTAAATTTATGTGAGCAATGCCGTCCAGATGCTGTGCACCAGGCTGCCGTGGAAACTACCCGAAAGTTCATGTTTTTAGCTTTCCAAAAAGTGATACCTTGCAAAAGAAGTGGCTTCAAGCTATCCCGCGTGACAATTTAGTGCCCAATAAAAACAGTAAAGTGTGTGAGTTACATTTTTCTGCAGGTAATATAATTTGGATTAATTCGCATCAGGATCCTAAGTCAGGTAAAATCATTACAGTACATTTAAAATATCCTCGATTGAAGGAAAATGCCATACCTGCCTATTTTTCCAAACTGTCTCAATTACTTTTCAAAAAATGTGTGTTCGTAAAAGTAAAGACGAAAAAAATAAGGAACTTGAGGAATTACAATTGTTGCAAGCAATACAGCAAAGTAAAGAGGAATTTAATATCCATAGAGAAGCTACATGTTTTCAAAATTTTGAGCAGTTTTTAAAACTATTTTCAAATTTTATTGTTAAGGAAGGGTGGTTTCCAGTAATAGCTATAGATAAAACAACTTTATTTAAGCTTGAGTATACTCCTGGTCTTATAATAACTTGTAATAAATAATAATTTAAAATTAGAAACATTTTTATATTGCCAGTCTATTTCTGTTTCAATAATAAATTTTAAATCCCAACTTATAACTGACAGTTTGGATGAATTAGAATGTTTAATCGATGCAATTGATAATATGATAGCAATTCCTCTTAATAGTGACCTCCCCATTACTAGTGAAACTTCCAATAACGAGAGCGAGATGAATTCACATCAACCTGATTCTGACCAAGACGCGAGAACAAAAAAAACTTAAGATTTGTAAGTGATATTGTTTTAAACCTAAAAGGGTCCTATGAACTTACACAAAATCTAATATTTATTTCAGAACAACTAACTTTGTTGAGTACCTCAAAAGAGAGATATCGGTATTCACCGAGCACTATTGTTTTATGTTCAATTTTGTTTACTATAAGCTCTCATTCCTATAAATATTTGCGTAATCATGTTAATAGTAGCATGATTTTTTTTCTCATCATAATACAGTAAAATTTATTTGTAACAGATTTTTAACAGATCCCCATATTGATGAAAGGCATTTTTTTAACCTATGCTCGTAACATTTTTCAATATTTGAGTGATAAAGACAAAAATGTTATATTACTTTTTGATGAAATTCATATTGACCCCTATTTGGATTATAAGGCAGGAAGCAATGTAGGAACATCAGTAAATAGCAGCAATACTTTAGCATCATCTGCAGTTGCATTTATGATCACAAGTTCTTGCTCAAGCCTTAAAGAAGTAATTCATATATGTCCTGTAGCTAAACTTGACTTGGAAATCTTATATACTTTTACCAAGACTATAATAGAAAATTTGTAAGAAATTGGCTACATAGTATTTTGTACAGTTAGTGACAATAATGCAATAAATAGCAAGGTAATGAGTAATTTTTCACCACGGAATGAACTCAGTATAGTTTTCCCCCATCCTATTGCCCGAGAAAGACCATTATTTTACCTTTTTGACACTGTTCATGTACTAAAATGTATTTTTAACAACTGGCTAAATTCTAAACCTGAGCAAGCATTTTTTTATCCCGATTTTGAGACAGGCCAAAAAAAATGTGCTTCGCTTTCAGTGGTCAAAAAACTTCATGAACTAGAACGAGACAAAATATTAAAACATGGGTATTCCCTTAGTTTAAAGGCTCTTTTTCCATCATCTATAGAAAGACAAAATGTTAAATTAGCTCGCAAAATATTTAATCCTTTTATTATAGAGGCTCTGAAAGGTTTTGTTAATAATTTGTCAAATTCACAAGACATAGAAGAGTTTATTAATATTATTTGGACCTGGTGGAGAATAGTTAATGTTAAAACCTTTCTTAAGGGAAATTATTTACTAGATAAATTTCAAGGATCCTTCACCAGAGAAATACTATCAGCCTCTAACGATGATCCGAAATTTAATTTTCTGCTAAAAATGCAAAATTGGCTAGATTATTGGCATTCACCTAATTTTCCAAATACACTGACTCGACAAACCCACACTGCATTCAGCCATACCATTCATGGGCTACTGGATGTGACTGAATGCTGTTTAACTGAGCTTAATATGACGTATGTCTTACTGCAGGCTATAGGCGATTAGCTGGTGGTCATTATCATATCTCTGTTCGCCAGCTATATGAGTCAGAAAAAAGACGAAGAATTCAATCTTGATTATCATTAAAATCTAAACATTATGGAGATATTAATGTAAATAAATTTTTTGAACTTCCTCAATATGAACCCCCATCATTAGATAACTCATTAAATTCTGACTATGTTATAAATTTACTGCCCAAAATTACAATTACACAGTCTGATACAGAAGCTATAACATCTGAAATGCCAGTAATCACTTTTTAAAGTGGATATTGCTGTCATATTGTTTTTAAAAAATTAAGTTGTGAATTTTGCAAAGAAAATTTAACTTTAAATGAACCTTGTGTTGTAGAAGATTCTTACAATGTCATTAATTCCTTAAGTCGTGGGGCTCTTATATATCCTCGTAAACAAGTAGTGGACGTAGTTTCAACAGCCTATGTTATATTTAAAAACCCGATTAATGAGTTCGAAGACACATTTTTAGATATTTACAATAAAAAGTCTTTTTTTTGTGAGCTGCTGTTAAACTATCTAAATCAAAACAGCCTTTTGACCCCTTTTGAAAATTGTAAAAATCACCTAAATATTGATGTTTCAAAAATTTGTCTTAGCAGCATTTCAAATACACTTCTTAATAATTATTGTTCTAAACATAATCATAATCTTTTGAGTAAAAAGAAAAAAAGAAAACTGGAAACTTTTAATAAATAAATATTAGACCTCAATAATATACCGAGTAATATACCCAATCTAACACAAGAAAGTACAATCTGAAACCTGTATAAAGCTTTCATGTTTTATCATAAATATTTGAATATAGCAAGGTGGGTACTCTAGAGATGAGTATTTGGGGGCGCGGAGATCGTATTTTTGATCTAAAAAATCTTACGAGTTTGTTGCACCGAAATATTTCGAAAATAGGGGATTTTTTGGAAAAATTTGTGGTTTTAACACCCTGTATGTGATTAAAAAAAAATATTTGTACGTGGGTGACATGTACGTGGATCCCTCTAACCGTTTCTGTAATGAAAGCGAAAATTTTTTTTTCAAAAATAATTTTCGAAAAAATTAATTTTGATGTGGGTACTCTAAAGATGTTTGGGGGCGCGGAGTTCGAAGTTTTGGTCCAAAAATCGCACGAGTACGTATATGTAACTTGCGCTCGCTCCACGCTCAATATGTGCTACATGCTGTTCAATAATCGATCAATCAATCGAGTTGCGTTTCGGCCACTTTCGTAAAAATTGTCCTGAATCGCTTTAGGGCGATGTCGCCCGTCCCTAAAGATGTGCTAAGTCGCGATTTTTCATTAGCAGTTGCGACTGTTAATGCGATTTTTCATTCACTGCGAATTTAAACTGCTAATGCTAATTGCGAATAGACCGTAATGTTATAGGTATAGTGGGGTATATTTTTTTAAGGCGTTGGTTATTATTGCATAAACGCGCGATGAGCTGCTTATAGTACGAATGAAGCGTTTTAGATATTCATTACGAGAGTGTTTACCGTGTTACATACCATCACATTAAAATTTTATAAACAACGTAAAACGGCCGCCCTTAAAAAACGGCCGTCCGACGCGGCTGCTTTGCCGCCTCACCCCTGAAGACGGGGTTGGGATTAACGAAAAAATGTCTGATTTCTTTAAGATGTAAATAATGTTGTCTCCCATAGTTTAAGATTG
This sequence comes from Pissodes strobi, assembly GCA_016904865.1. Lineage (NCBI taxonomy): Eukaryota > Metazoa > Arthropoda > Insecta > Coleoptera > Curculionidae > Pissodes > Pissodes strobi. Next base: position 9,508 of record JAEQML010071599.1, read on the forward strand.
TAATAGTCGAGCTTAAAGTATTATTAGCCCAATTACGTTTCAAATGTCTACTTAACTGCAAAATTTTAAAATAAAATGCAGATATAAATATACGCCTGTAAACAACTTCTGCCCAAATTTGATGACGTCATGAGTAAGCCGTTAGGCCTTCCTGTGGACCCGATGACTCGACTTATAGTGCGGCTATCGCTAGATTCGGATGCGGCTAATGGTCGTCATTTGCTGGCTAGACTGAGGTTCATATTAAAGGTTCTTCGACTATTCCTTGCCTATCTCCATGACCAACCCTCCAGGGTGTGCCTTGAAGGGCACACCAACACCAGCATCAAATTAGCTCTAGCTTCGAAGGGACTTCCTAGTGACGTGAACTTGCGTAAGTTATATTATAGCTTCCACAACGCCTACGGTATGGATTCGTCTGAGGTTGAAACGACCTTCAGAAAGTTAGGGATAGGCATAGTAATTATATTTCAACTAGCTCTCCGATTAGAAGGGGGAATTCTAAGGTAGATTGACGTGAACAGAGGATTAAGCACCCTCTGAAAAATAGGATGATGTCAAGCCTAGTGTTTTTCTTATTAATACTCAGGCATTAAGATACAAAACAGATTAATTATTTCTTTTTATTAGAAGGGCTTAATTTTACAGAAATTATTGCCATAACTGAACATTGGTTAAATGTTGATGAGCCTGTGTTTGTCAAGAATTATACTACAGTAATTAGATTTAATAGAAATAATTTATCTCATGAAGGTACTATGATTATGTCTACTAACAACGACTTTTCGGCAGTAACTAAGTTCGATAATTTATTGTCTGAGAAAGTATTTAAATTTTCCATTGGCTATCATAATGCTTATGACCTCTTTATTATTTATATTTTCAGTCAAAGATTACTGAGATTGCTTGAGTTCCTGCCTTTAAAAACCAAACTAATTTTGTGTGGCGATCTTAATATTGACTTTTCCAGTGTGTGAGCTGCTCAAGAATCTCTTCGGCTCATTTTCGGCTCTTTTAGTATAATCATGCATATTAACTCACCAACTAGAATAACAAAAATTAGCTCTAGTACTATAGACTATGACGTCCCATCTTTTGATCCGGAATTCGTTGACTGTGCTGTCTTTAACTCGGGTTTCACTTCTATTTTTTCTCTCTAAATATAAAATACTTACTACCCATCAATTTGGATTTTTAAGTAGCACAAATGATGCTATGTTTTCCCTCTTTAATTATGTATACTCCAGCCTGAACAACCATCACTCTAGCCCTCAGCAACAATTTACTATGATTTCTCTAAAGTTTTCGATTTTGTAAATCATAATATCTTAATTAACAAATTGCAGTACTACGGATTCAGAGGAGTGCCTCTCGGATGGCTTAAGTCTGATCTTAACAACAGAAATCAGCTTGTGAGGGTTATTGATACGTCGAAGTCTTCTTGCAAGACAATAGATTGTGGATTACCCCAGGATTCAGTACTAGGCCCTATTTTGTTTCTGCTATTTATCAACGACGGACGATACTAGTTACACTTGCAGCAACCCGGATATTACGGCGCTTCACTGAACTGTATCTAGTGGCTTAATCACCATTAAATCATGATGCGATTCTATTCTTCTGTGCCTCATCGTTTCTAAAATTAAAGTTTTGTCACATAAAACTACCTTGCAATCTTTTGCACTTAATAGCACCACTATTGACGTCGTTGAATGTGAAATTATTGGGGCTTGTTGTGGACAACCATTTACAGCGAGACTTGCACATCGATGACTTATCAAAAACATTCAGTTTTGCCTGTTTTGCGCTAAGAACAGTTTCCAGGGAGCATAACTTGTCAACTGCTAGAACAGTCTATTATGCCCTTTTTGAGTCGCATCTCCGACACGCCCCTTGCATTATGAGGTACGTGTTTTGTGACTCAATTTGATCATATTTTCAAATTACAAAAGAAAGCTGTTCGATACTCACTGAGACTAAACAGTAGAGCTCACTGCCAAGATTTCTTTAAAAGATTTAAAATATTAACTCTTCCTTCCTTATTCTTATTTGAATCCGTTTGCTTAATCCGCAAGCACGTATCTGCTATTCTAGATAGGCCATCTCACAACTATCCACTTAGGAATACGGAGCATGATCTTTATCTGCCAACCTCATGTTCAGAGTTAGTTAAAAGCTCTATACTGTACAAAGCAAAAAAATGCACAACTATTTGCCATTTGAATTGAAGTCAATAATATCTTTTCCCGCTTTTCGCAGAGCTTTGGGATCATACTTACTGGAGAGAGCCTGATAGTCAGTGAACGACTTTTTTATTAATACTTAATTTAGAGCATCTTACACACTGGGTTAAAGTTTGATGCTTTAGTATTTGAGGTTTAAATGGTTTAATATTTTGATATTTAGTATTTTATATAATATTTCAGGAAATTTTGACTACGTACAAATTGCACAATTGTATAAAGTTTTGTATAGTTTGGTTGTTTCTCATTATCTTCATTGTATGTGTCTATTTGTGTATTAATGTTTTGTATGTTTTATACTCTAGCTCTAGCTTTGTCTACAAAATGTGAAATTTTTTGACAATAAAGCATTATTATTACCTATTATTATGATTATTAAAAAATTTTTTATGCAAAGTGGCTTTCAGGGAACATTTGACAGACCTAGAAAAAATGGGAACTAATTGTTTACGTTTTAACACGATCCAACACTATTTCGCTTATATTATAATTGCACCATAGCCAGAGATAACGTACATTTTTGCCAATACCTTGCCAAATTAAACAGAGAATACAAAATCCCAAAATCATAACTTCTAGGGACTGCTTTAATTAAATAATTGAGCGAGTCTGCTAGTACTCGAGGTACTGATGTGTAAACATATGTCCTATATCGACATCATGGACATGAAAATCTAATACCGCCCTAGCTTTTTAGAAGCATCACATGAGTCGTTGCAATCGCGGCAGTTCAACGCGGCCGTCCTGGATTAGTTTGCTTCTCAATGCGCATGGGTGTTGATGTCACATCAGTTTACACATTTCTGTCCCCATCCGTTTGCACATTTCGGTCCCATTTGCCAAGATTTGCCCTTATACCGCCGCGTAAGATATTTACACATCAAAAATTAACAATTATTGCCTTCACAATACATTTATTTACTGATAAATCGTTCATACACTGTGAATATTCTAATAGTTTCCTTAAAATGATTTCTATTATAGCACTCTGGCAACATTGAAGTTTTATTTTATGACCTTTACTCGGATTCGCAATTTAAATGAATGGTTTGCATTTATTGAGGCGATTGCGACGTTGCTTCTGAGCTCTCGAGTGCTTTAGCGCTATATTTTAGTGGTGTTTTATTGTTATTTTTGTAAAAAATTGTGGTTTATAATAAACAATCAAGGTGCAAGCCTGTGTAATATTTGAAAAATGGAACATAATTTGCGAAGTTCAACTATTTCTTATGCAGATTTTACCCAATTTCTTAATTTTATTTTTAAACCGAAAGGTTTTTGTTTATTTTTTGTTTTTGGGGGCCCCAGGACCCACAATTCTTGTCTTGCTCTAGTGCTAAGATGTATTTTTGCGGTTCGTGGTTCCGAAGATGCAAGTTTTTTAATTAATTTAAAAATTTGCTGATGAAGGAGCGTAAATATCTATTTCTCATTGATCCTTAAATTGTAATTCTTCAGTTGGAAACTTTTCAAGCTTGTTCTTAAAAATTAAATAATTAATGAAGCGCCCTTTTTTAAAAACACTTTTCTTCGTATCAGTTAAGATCAAGCTGTAAAGCATTGGGAAATAAAAAGTTGGGTAAACTAATATTAATATTTATTTTTATTATTATTATATTAATAATGAAATAACTAATACCTTTATAAGCAAAATTCATAATCTCATGGTACATAATGTATATTATGTTCTACGGAAAAATACCGATAGGTTTGGCTATTGGCTTGGTGTTTGCCGATCAGGTATAAATTGCACCATTTTAAGTTGCACAACAGTTTTTTATTTTTGTAAACAATTTACAGGTTAAGAGATCCCGTTTAAATTTAACCTCTGGTTAAATCTAAAATTAGTGTCAAACGATAGCTTATGAAAAACCAAGATAGGAAAGTGCAAACCATTTTGCTCTAGCTTTAGCCGTTTAGAGATTTTACAGGCTGTCAAACTTGGTAAATGGTCGATTTTTCAAAAACAGTAACAGATATTTATAGGACATTATTTATAAAATATGTCTAGAATTCTCCGAAAAATCCAAATATGCAATAATATATAGGGTGTTTCATTTAAAATTCGACAGTTGCTACTACTTTTTAGTAGAAGCGGCAACACTGCACTGTCGAAAATATTTTAGCAAGGTAGAGCATATTCGTTTATGTAAACGACCAAATGATCCGTTGAGTGGTTCTCCAGGTAAACGTCTAACCTACCATCGACCGTGAATCACCTTGTATACATAATTAATTACTAATCAAGGCCAGCCTCGGCCGACCAACGGTTTCTTATTCGGCCCACCTAAACAATATTTTTTATCATGCAAAATCCTGACAGTCAGACACCACACTATTATGACGGTCGCCTCTCGGACTAGATCGCCAGTATGGCTTCCGTAAGCTCAGATCCACGGGAGATCTCCTGATTTACGTTACCTCTCTGTAGACCAAAGCCATCGAGAGCTACGGCGAATCTCGTGCAGTGGCTCTCGACATATTCAAAGCATTTGATAGGGTGTGGCATGATGGATTGTTACGCAAATTGACAGCATACGGACTACCACCAGCACTGCTTCTATGGTTTTCCAATTTCTTAAAGGATCGAAGCATCCGAGTTGGTATTGATGGGCATCTCTCGCAGGAATTTAAAATTAATGCCGGAGTTTCTCAAGGGTGTATATTATCTCCCACATTGTTCCTGCTCTATATCAACGATCTCTTAGACAGGACAAACAATCTATTTAGAGCTTTGCAGACGACAGCACTCTTATATCTTCAATCATGTCGCGGACTCTAATGACCGCTGCTCGCAAGATATGAACGCCATTGTGAAATGTGGTGAGACAAACAATTTCTAGTTTAACGTAGAAAAGACTCAAGCAGCTGTCTTCTCAAAAAAAATCAAACACCGCAGGACCTGACATCAATTACAATACAAATACTGACTCTGGCCTCATCCATAAGCTTGCTGGGCATCAACGTCGAAAACAACATGTCTTAGCGTAATCACGTCACCAAAATCGCCAAGACAGCAACACAAAAGCTAGGAGCACTCTATAGAGCAAAAAAGTTGTATACACCTCATCAGCCCTTACTACTTTATAAGACCCAGATAAGACCATACTGTTTACATGTGTGGAGCTCGGCACCCAAACATTTGCTCAAAATATTGGCCTCCATACAGAGGAGAGTTTTGTGGATGGCCCAAAGTTGACCAAAGACTTGGATAGCCTTGAACATCAAAGAAAAGTGGCGGACCTATCTCTTTACTATCGATACTACTACGGAACGTGTTCGGACGAACTGGCACTTATGATTGAACACCTAGGACGTCGCTGCTGCGGGACTTCTTTGTTTGGAGGACTGTCTCGCTCTGGAATGGAAAATTGCAACTTACAGCGCTTCAAGTGCAATGTCACAATCTTCTCCGCACATACACCGCTTGAGTTTCCTTTTGTGTGTGTACCGAACATAGAAAAAAATATAAATACAAAATTGTTTCCCAATTCCATAATCATATTAGCGGCACCTAAGCAAGTGAATCACCTGTATCTGCCTGATTATTACATCGATTGATTTGGTTATTTTTGTCTTTCTATATAAGCTTTTGCTGATTATTAATAGTCATTAAAATGTATTTACAGACGTTTAAATTAGCCGATTATTCGACTTTAAAAGCAGTTTCGGTCTTTTATTGAATCGACTATAAATTTATTTGAAAATAGGACGCTGCGGTCCTTAGTGAATCGCCAAATGTTATCAAATATTGATATCGGTCGGTGATTTAATGTCGTCTAAAACGTCCTATCGTCAATTAAATTTAGCCAATAAAGTAGGGAACTTCGGTTTTTCTTTTAACTTAACATTGTCTTAATAATTATTGTATACCTTCGCAATTAAAATAAATATTATATAAAGCAACTATTTTATTCTTAACTACTTTCTTTCATCCATCAATAATTTATGATTTTCTTAAAATATTTAATTCTAAAATTTATAATCTAACAACCTCCAAAAAATAATCATTTATGGTGTTGTTTTAACAAACCGACCAAAATCACAATATTATATTTGATTATAATGCTTTTTTCACCTGTTCCTTACCTATACCGATACGCCACTGGCGAGTCTAAAGACTAAAAATTATAAACGGCAAACGCTGAACATTGTTGCCATTCAGGGCCGGAATATACCTTTCTCTCTCCCACCCAAAAATTTTCCATAACATTGTAAGCAATCCAGGAGTTTTATGAATGAAACATTGGGTCTCTTGTTAGAAAGCCCTTATCTATAATATAGGGCTTTCTATAGGGCGA
>MU195327.1:3180-16051 GCA_016904865.1 Pissodes strobi
TCTGACTCTCTCTGGAGAAAATATGATCAACTCTTCTGCTGATTTTTACTGAAAAAAAATATGATTATTCTTATCAATTTTTCTCCAGACCATATTACTAATTTAGTTTCTGACATTTTGTGTGAAATTACGATAAAATCAGCTTCTGACGACTTTTGGAGCAAATATAATAATTTTAGCTTCAGGCTCTTCATGTATGCATGATTATAAATCAGCCTCTGACTCTTTATCTAGAAAATATGATCAATTCAACGTCTAATTTTTATTGAAAAATATAAATAATTCAAATAATAAATTATTCTTATAAATCTTTCTGTAGAAGATATTTCCATTTAGCTTCTGATATTTTATGTAAAATTAAGATAAAATCAGCGTCTTACGTCTTTTGGAGAAAATATAATAACTTTGGCTTGTAGCTCTTCCCGTATGAATGATGATAATTCAGCTTCTGATTCTTTTTGGAGAAAATATGGTCAATTCTTTTACTGATTTTTGACAAAATTGTCTGAATAATTCAAATTCTGACTCTTACTGGAAAAATATGATAAATTATTCTTATAAATCTTTCTGCATAAAATATTACCAATTTAGCTTCTGATATTTTGTGTAAAATTGTGATGAAATCAGCTTTTGAGTCTTTTATGCCCATTTTCTCAAAGTATGGATAACTTTATTCTTCAAATAGTTTCTATGACAACGATTGTTAATACAATTGTAACCATAGTAATTATAGGCTTCATAACTTTACACAATAGATATCTGGTACTTCAGAAACCGGGAATTAGAGAAAATATAATAACTTTGACTTCTGACCTTCCGGTATGAATGATGATAACCCACCCTCTGATCCTTCATGGAGAAAATATGATCAATTTTTTCTTTATTTTTAGTGAAAAATCTAAATAATTCAAATTCTGGCTATTGCTGAAAAAAAATATGATAAATTATTCTTATGAATCTTTCTGCAGTCTGCACAAGGTATTAATAATTTAGCTTCTGACATTTTGCATGGTAAAATCAGCTTCTGATTTGTGAAGAAAATATTAAAACTTTGGTGATCAATTATTTTTCTGATTTTTACCAAAAAAATCTGATTAATTCAAATTCTGACTTGCTGGAAAAAAAGTGGTAAATTATTCTTACAAATATTTCTGCAGAAAATATTACCAATTTAGCTTCTGATATTTTGTGTGAAATTATAATAAAATCAGCTTCTGGCATCCTTTGGAGAAAATATAATAACTTTGGCTTCTGACTCTTCCTGAATAAATTACGAAAATTCTTCAGTCTCTGACTTTTATTGAAAAAAAAGATAAGTTATTCTTATAAATCATTCTGGAGAAAATATTAGCAATTTAGCTTCTGATACTTCGTGTGCCTCTGACTCGTTTTTAAGAATGTATGGTCACATCACCTTCATTATTTATTTTGTACGTTTATAATTATGTCTGTCCTACTGCTAGGGTTGCTATATGTACATTAGGTATTGCATGTAGTGTCTGGTACACTGGCTCACATTAGAACAATTGGGACCGCACACCCTTGAATGGGTGTCGTTTTTATGACTCCAATGAGAAGCTGTGGCTTTCAAATGTTCGTCACAAACAAAAATACACATATGTATGTTTAGTGGATCTTTGAGCATTGTTATTTAATGTAAAATAACCCGTGTGAAGGAAGGACATGTAAAAAAATCAATGACTGCCCAGCGCCGTAACCCATAACTCTCTAACAGGGTCCAAGGAGCGACAGGTATCCTTAGAGTACTGTTGAATAATTGAAGGTTGCTTAGTGTGTGTTTCCATTGTGCTAGTGCGCTGGGCACTCTTGCACTGTCTTGGTCCATGTTGTTTTCCGTTATTGGTTTACGTGTCGTCTTGGTTCCTAGGATGTCTTGGTTTCTTGATGCCGGTTAGTGAAGGAGCGAGTGTTGTTTGATTTTGCGATTTTAAGCAGACAAGAGAATAACTGTAGACACCTAGGCGAGGCTGATCGCTTTGGAGTATGCAGATTTCTCCGCAAGTCCAAAACGATCACCCCAGGAAAGAACTGCACGTGATACGCAGGGTGTTACCCCCTGACTCTACTTCTACGCATGGAGCCCATACGGCGAGCTACCCCGTGCAGTCCCTTAATGCCTGTACACCCCCGTTTTTAGGCGGGAACCCGGCCTAGGGCATCAGCGATGCTCTCGTCTCCAGCTGTTTTTGAATCATTCTAGTTTTGTTAGTGATATGTGTGATTTAAAATTTTTGAAAAAATTTTGAAAAATTTTGATTTAAAATTTTGAAAAAATTTTGAGTTTGAGATTTTTGATTTTTCGAAAAAGAACGAACCTTTTTAGAAATTTTGAAAATTTTGAGTTTTTGAAAATTTTTGAAAGTTTTTGGAAATTTTGAATTTTGAAGATAGAATGATATTGATATTATTTTTTTGGGTTTTTTCCTTTTTTTCTTTGTGTAATGTGAGTGTGATTTAGTGTTCTGGTGGGAGTAGTAAGCTTTTATGTACTGTTCTGTTTGGATGTGCTACTCTGCTGAATAGTGTTCGTATTATTGGGTTTGTGTGGTTGCGAACTTGTTCTAAGAATATTGTGTGTTTGCCTGCCAGATATGTGTTTATTGTGTCTACTTTGAGGTCGTTGTGAATGTCTGCATTGCGAACGTACCAAGGTGCGTTCACAATTTGTCTAAGTGTTTTGTTTTGGAATGTTTGAAGTTTTTTCTTGTTTGTTTTGCATGCATGTGTATATACTATGGCTCCATATAGAATTTTGGGCTTTATTATCTGATTATAGAGCATTAGTTTGTTTTTTAGTGACATTTTACTATTTCTGTTAATTAATGGATAGAAAGCTTGTTTGGCTCCAATGCCTTCGTTTACTTTTGCTTGAATGTGCTTTTGAAAAGTGAGTTTGCTATCTAGGGTTACCCCTAGATATTTAAGAGAGTTTGACCATCTTATTACTGAATTTTCGAGATTTAAATTTGGAATAGGTTTGTTACGTTTTGTTGTTATGAGCAAGGCCTGTGTTTTACCTTCATTAATTTTAATATTCCAAGTTTCTGCCCATTCGTATATGGAGTCTAAGTGTTGTTGTATGTGATTTTTGAGTCTTGTGTGATTGTTGTTTGTTGAGAATATGCATGTGTCGTCTGCGTATATGGAGAGTTTAGTGTTTGGGTGTCTAGGTATGTCTGTTGTGTATAATGAGTATAGCGTAGGCGACAGAGGAGAGCCTTGGGGGACTCCTGCCTCTATGCGCCTTGTGGTGGATAGTGCTGTGTTTATTTGTGTAGTGAAGGATCTGTGTTTGAGGAATGAGGCTATGAGTTGAGTTAGTGGAGGTGGAAGATTGTGTAGTCTGTCTAGTTTGTGTATGAGTCCCTCATGCCATACTTTGTCAAAGGCTTTTTCGACGTCAAGGACTACAACTCCGGTCGATGCCCGTCTTTGCAGTCCTCTAGTCGCCTCCTCAACAAGCCTGGCAAGTTGGAGCTCGGTGTTGTGTTGTTTTCTGAACCCAAACTGTTCGTCTGGGATCAGATTGTTTTGTGATATGTGTGAGTTTAATCTCTCCAACACAACCTTCTCCGTCAGCTTGCTCAGCGATGAGAGCAAGCTGATAGGTCGCCAGTTTTGAGGAAAGATCAAGTTTTTGTGAGGTTTAGGTATTAGTATTATTTTTGCTTTTTTCCAAGATTTTGGAAAGTGTTTTAGTGATAGTATTGTGTTTATTATGTAAGTGAATTTGAGTATGGCTGTTTGTGGTAAGTTTTTTAGTGCTCTGTTTGGTATGTTGTCGTAGCCGGGTGCTTTCTTCGGGTTTAATTGCGCAATAATTTGCGCAATTTCTGCCGTGTTTGTTGGTCGTGTTTCGTCGTCTTGGTGTTCGTTTTCGTAAGTTAGTATTTCTCTGTAGTTTCTCTCTATGGTTGCCTCGTGATCTATATCCTGGGCCCCATCGCCTAAGGTGAATTGCGATTCCAGCGAGTCTGCGAAGGCCTCAGCCTTCTCTTCGCTGGAATACACCATTCCTCTCAGTCCATGGATGTTAGGATATGTCACTTTGTTGCGACCTTGCATCGTTTTGGCGATTCTCCATAGAGAGTTGTTTTGTGGGTTGACTGTTGTGATGTATTCTGTCCATGCGTTGTTTTTGTGAGTTTTTATGTCTGTTTTGATTGTATTCGTGAGTCTGTTTGCTAGTGTGTTTAAGTCTAGGTTGTTTGTTAGTTTGGCTCGTCGTTTTAGCCTGTTTCGGAGCCTTATGTTGTCTTTTATGTTTTGTGGAAGCGAGTATGGGTTGTTTTGATTAGTGTGTACTGTTTTTGTGGCTGCGTTTATGGCTGCTTGTATCTCCTCAGTGAACCTAGCAACTTCGTTGTCTAGTTCCGCTTTGGAGGCGATGTATGGTAAGTTGTGCATGTTTTGTGTTAAGTGTTCTTTGAATATGTTCCAGTGTATGAATTGTTGTATGTTTGCTTGTTTGTGTTCGTGTATGTTGTTTATTGTGATGGCAATCGGAGAATGATCTGATGAGGATAAATCCTCCAGATTGTCAATCACAACATTGTGTGCGATGTTTTGAGTGAGTACTATGTCTAGTATATCTGAGCGTTCGTGATGGAAGTGTGTGGGTTCAAGTGGTGCTTGTACTGAGAAGTGCAGTTCTTGCGAAGCTCTTAGCAATGCAGTGCCACCTGCATTGGTGGCCCTGCATCCCCAAGATCTATGTTTGCAGTTAAAATCTCCTGCTGCAAGAACTGGCAGTGTGTAGTTGAAGAGTTTTGTGGTTTCGTCTAGTGTTAAGTTGTGTTGTGGTGGTTTGTATACTGAATGAATGACAATGTCTCCGTCAGTTAGACTGACTTTGATGCTTGTCACCTCCAGTATGTCTGACTGTGGTGGTTGTATTGCGTCATGTGTAATGTTGTTTTTTACAAAAATGGCAGTGCCGCCCCCCATACGCTGTGCCCTGTCATTTCTGTAGATTGTGTAGTTTTTGATGTGTAATCTTGTTTGTGGACGTAAGAATGTTTCCTGTACGAGTGCAATGTCTATGTTATTTTCAGTCAGGTAGTCAGCAAACTCGTGTCTTTTGGGGTAAAGAGAGTTCGCGTTCCAACTGACTAAAAATAGGTGTTTAGGTTTGTTATTAGCCATTGAGATTCGCAAATAGTCTCAATGTCGGATTTTTATTTATAATTTCTGAAATTTTATTCAGTTTTGATACTATGTCTTGTTCAGACATAGTAAGAAGAGCAATTAATCCGTTTGCTTGCGGCATTGCACTCGTTTGGGAGTTTGTGTTTATGTTTTTGTTTGTGGGTGTTGTTTGTGTAGGTTTTGGAGCTTGTTGTTGTGGTTGTTGTTGTTGTTGTTGTTGTGGTGGTTTAGTGACTTGTGCAAATGTTATGTTTGTGTTCACTGGCCGTGTTTGTGGTAGAGGTTTCTTAAAGTTAGGGTTTTTGGTGCATTGTGAGTAATTGGCTGGGTGTTCCCCCCCGCAGTTGCAACACTTTGCTGGGGTATCGGTGGTTTTTGTGCACTCTTTATAAAAGTGCGGACCTGCGCACCTATGGCACACAGGTTTGGCATAGCAGTTTGAGATGGTGTGCCCAAACTGCTGGCATTTGTGACATTGAGTTTGAATTTTATTGATGCTTCCTCTCTGAAGCTCTACACTGACTGGCATGTAATTGATCCTGTCTTCTTCCAGAATTTTGATTTCGGACTGAGGAAGAAGTACTTTGACTGAATTAGTAAGAAACTGACGTCTCCTACCGACCTTCAGCCAGTAAATCTCCTTGGGGGAATAGCCCCTGTCCTCTAGGTCGTGTTTGATGTCCTCAATGTTCATTTTGTTATCTAGGCCCTTGATGATGACATTTAAGAGCCTGTCTTCCGGGAGGAAGTAGGAATGGTATGGGAACTTTTTGCCTTGCAAATATCTTGTGATGCCTCTATGGTCTCCAGGAGTATTTGGGGTCAATTGAATGCCTAGTTTTGATTTTTTAACATTTCCGAAACCAAGTTTCAGAATTGTTAAATCTTGGAAAATTACTTTCCAGTGCTCAGGGCATCTGATGATGATGGGCACCACATCTGATTTTTTGGGGGCTGATTGGGCACTTGGGGTTGGTTGGGGGGTTTTGGTTTGTGGCTGAGATTGGGCCGAAGTACTGGCCTCTGCGTGCTTCTTCATTGAAGCAGCTAATATCGGCTTGACGGTGGCTGGAAAGTTATTGGGAGGGATTGTGTCCCTCTTTGATTTTTTCAGAGGTGGGAATTCCTCTGATTTGGGTATTCTGGAAGGTTTTTCGGAGTCTGAAGAGACTTCCATCTCTTCGTCCTCCTTGGTTTCAACTGCGGGGGGTTGCACTATGTTTTGTGTACTGTTTAGTTGTGTGTGAGTGTCTGTGTCGGTGTTTTGCGGCACATTGAAATGGTTCGTCATATTTTTCATGTCTGTAGAGAGTTCGTTAATTTTAGCAAGAAGTTGTGCAATTTGCGCACTCTGTTCGTAAATTAATTTATGACTTTTGTCTGAATCCTGTCTCAATTTGTTAATGGTTTTCCTGAGCTCGAGGTTTTCTGCCTCGAGTTTTTTAATGAGGGACGATTCCATTTTAATGTGCGTTTTGTGTTGTTGTATAGTGTTAGATGTGAGTTTTATCTTACTTGAATGCACTTTATGAACTGGAGATTTGTCGCGCTCCTTCCTCACTGCTCCGGTCATCGCCTCTTCCGGCGGTATTTTCGTAGTGCAGGCTTCCCTGCTGCCTGAGTTTACTGCTTCCTTCGTAGTTGTGGTGTGTTGTTCTGCTGCTTTGTTCACAAAGTGACGAGATACATGCACTCAAGGTACGATCGTGCCGTCACTCTGTGTTGCGCTTGTTGCGCTAACGTCAAACGAATTTATTTACGCCAGCGTGAGCCAACGTCAAACGATTTTTGGTAGCATACACTACACTGAAAAGTATAGTGCTGCCTATTTTGCCGTTAGCGATTATTACCTCACTTCACTTCACTTTTTGACTTTTGCAGAGCGGATGGGTAAACGTGTTGCCAGCGCGGCCGAAGCAACAGAACTAATAATAATTGAAGGTTGAGTCGGCACGGGTTCTTTATATTTTAATGTGAGGTTCTTTAACGGGCTCCTCCCACCGCGTAAAGTCGTGGTGGGCGGGATCTGCTTCGAGATTTTACCAGCCGTAAAGGCATTTTTGGACCTAAGCTCATATGATTTTTTTCTTACTTTTAACTGCGAAATGCGCCACCGAAGTTTCCCGGTTCATTAGTGTATTGCTTATGAATACAATTTATCTGTCTAAAGCGGCTGGATTTTGTTCAAATACTAAAGTGTGCATCTTAAATGAGACTCACTTTATATGTAAACTTTATTGCAAATTCGATAACTGTGTTTTCCCCAAGCGGATGCCGATGATATTAGCACATCTTCTCCTCTCATACCTCTACCGATCTGTGAATATCAATATATGATGCCCCCATTTCAAAAATATATCACACCATAATTCAACCACTTATCGAATTTGTAATAAAAATAATAATTATTACTTTCATAGAGCAACGTTCCGCAAATCGGATGTAATCCATCTTTTACTGCTCTATATTCTGTACTATGCACAAATTGAATAATTAAGAAATTACTATAAGTCAGTGTTGAATAATGTGAGATATTTTATATGTTGATGATCATTGTTTCCCTCCCTGTACTAAAACAAAAAAAAAATCTATTAGGAGGCGTAGACCTTTAATTTTTTTTAAATTGCGCAGCTAAATTTAGCTTCTGTTATTTCGTAAAAAGGCAAATAAATACTGGATAACCCATGAGATTTCAGATAAAATGGATGTAATTAGGTTTAGTACCTACTTGGTTCATTACTTTATATGCTCTCTACTTTCCTATGTCCTTGATACGCATTGCCGTAAATCAAAAGAGAATACCTGATAGACTGTCCAAGTTTGGACCATAAATAAGCGAACCATCTCCTCCTCCTACATGTGAGCCAGCTCTCCTTGTCCTATGAGGAGAGATGGCGAAATACCATCTCACCTTCTGCGCCATCTGTCATCGATATATCCGCCAAGTTTCATGTTTGACCTTTCAGCTCTACATTTATCTATTATAGGATCATTGAGCTTTTATTCTGTTGCTCTTAAAAAACTGATATTCCTTGATAATCAGCCCGATGGAGTCCAGTTTAATTACGAGGGGTTCGCCATTATAAACGGCTGCCTAATTAAAAAATAAGTAACACGTTTAGAAAACGTACAATATTTGATTATTTTCTGCACTCTTTTTACGAGCAACAGAAGCTAACTAACATTCATACCAATATACCTCTGGTTTTCAAATTCTTGAATTACACTCGTTATATTATATTTAAATCGTTAATAGTAAAGAAATTTCCCCTTTACTTACTGAAATATATTATGCAGATAACTAATGTTATGATTTTATTTATTATTGTTATGATATGTGAATAATATGTTATGTAATGAAATTTATTTTATTAAGAAATAAAGTTTAGCTTTATCTATATTTGGGTTTTAATTATTTTATTGGTTTTTGCATTCGTTAATTTTCATTCGATCAAAACGGTCAGGTTTGTAAATGGCACAAATGAATGGGTTATTGATTTTTTTAACTGCAATAAGGATACGTTCCATCCAGTTTTATTAAAGTTAGTTCCAAAATTACAGAAAGTTATAAAACAGTAATAAAACATTCAAGAAGCCGAAAAAAAATTAATTTTACAACCTTGTTTCGGCTATTACATAGACGTAGTACTTGCTATTCTCAACAGGTCTTTTTATAAGGCGTTGTGACGTTTCTGTCAGTAAAGTTGAGCATACGTAAAAAGGAAGGACAGTGAATTTTATTTTATGGGACTGAAATTGGCATCTTAGTTAGTACACGTGGCGTAAAAGCTGACAGTTACAAGTGATTATTGAAAAGTAAATATGTAAAATAAAATTCAAGAATGGGGTTTGTTATGCATTTTCTAATCTTCTAAATTTTATTGGGTACCTTCACTGCAGCTTAGAAGTAACTGAGAATTAATACAGTTAAATTAATTAAAAAGATAGAAATTTACAATTACCGATACGTAGGCCAGAGCGAGTTGTCGTTGAAGCGTACAAATTAGGCCCTAGCTCAATTATCGTAGAGTAGGGATGGGTTTATTTATTTAGGGCGCCACCGACTTGTTAGACGGCACAAGTCGGAAAATTCCCAAGTTGAAATATGGAAAACCCTGGCTTTGACTTCGCAACAAAATAAATTATAAAGTATAAATCAGCTATGAACGCCAGAAATTTATCAATAATTATATCTGGAATCTGGAAATGGTGAAAGGGCGGCCTTGAAACGCCACTGCATTTAGGCCCCATTGGACCCCCTGTGTGTTCTCCCTAGATCAACCATTCCATCTAGGCCATCGCCCAGCCTACACACATAGAAAAGAGTTCTCAAACTGAGGGAATTGACGTTATTCCAAGAGCATATTGACTTTCATATGTGGCAAAAGAATATTACTTTGTGTGTAGTGTTGTAAAAAAGACGGCGATGTTGCCTGAGAAGGCTGTTCTGAGAAAAGCCACGGCTGGCCATCGTTCTCCCAAAACGGATTCCCTCAGTTCCAAAAGAGCGTCGCCATCGCAGAGCAGATCTTCTACTGTTTCGTCCTCCTGTTCACAACCTCTGCATAGAGGTGTATCGCATAATCTCATTGTGTGGAGATGTTTCCTTAGCTGGCAGTGTCCACTCAGAATCCCTACCACATCCAGGTATGCCTTTGCTCCAGACTCATTAGGGTAGCTTAAAAGCTCCCTGGTCAGTCGACAGTTTCGTCCCATCTTGCTCTAAAGTCTTCATGGATGATCTTTTTATCATATGTATCGTCGTCGCGATAGGTAGGTTTGAAGGGCCGGCTCCCATAATGTTTGAACCGGCTGCCTTTCTAACCATTTTATCCGCTGACTTGTTGCCTTCGAACTGTGCATGTCCTTTAACCCAGCACACAGAAATTTTGTTTTTGCGGGCGTAATCCTCCAGTGAATTATGACATTCTAGTACTGACCTGGCTGTAAGTTTATAACTTTTCAAGACCAGTAGTGCTTGTCTACTATCCGTGTAGATTTTAATAGTCTTATCCTCAGTATTCCTGCGAACAATCTCTTTTGCGGCTATCGATATTGAAGCAAGTTCAGGCTGAACTATACTTGCGTGTCCCTCCATAGACCATTTAAGTTCAATTCGCAAGCTTCGGGAGTGAATTCCACAGCCTGATCGTTCCTGGGTTTTTGAGCCATCCACGAAAATATTAACCGCATCTTCGGTTATAGGCTCAATTAGTTTTATATGTACATCATATAGTTTGTCGCAGACAAACTTGGCAGGTATGCTACCTGCACTGGCCTGCAGTAGTGGCTGTCTTCCGACTGTCTCTTCCCACAGGTGGCGTCTAGTCTCCCCACATTCTATGCTGGGTTGCTCAACAACGACTTTGAGCCATAGCAATGCAGTAAGGGCCACCGCCCTTAGATAAATATCTAGGGGAGGCAGGCACAATATTACTTCCATGGCTCTGGTTGGAGTTGTTCTAATAAATCCCGTTACAGTTAGGTTGGCAGTTCTCTGTACCTTACTGACCTGTCGTTTTTTGTTGGCTCTTGGGCCACCAAACTACGGCTCCATAGGCAATCATACGTCTTATGATGGCAGTACGACCCTGGGTTTTATCCGCAGGTTTTACCCACAGTCCTGCAGCACTATTCATAAGAGATGTATGCCTTCTTTAGTCTTCGAAATGAAGATTCCAGGTTAATTTAGCGTCGAAGGTGACCCCAAGGTATTTTACCTCAGATGCAAAATTTATTCGTGTGTTTGGGAGGGTCGGAGGCCATAGTGGCTCCGTCCTCCTTTTTCTAGTGAAGAGCACCATCTCCGTCTTCCTGGGGTTTACAGACAGGGAGTGCTCCCTACATCACTTTTCGACTAAGCGAAGAGCACTCTGCATTCGATTGCACAGAACTCCTTCGAACTTCCCTTTGAGCAGTATCGTAAGATCGTCTGCATATGCATTGGTGTAGAATCCATATGAGTCGAGGCGATGCAAGAGGCTGTCGAGAACAAGGTTCCATAGCAGTAGCGACAGAACGCCTCCCTGCGGACAGCCTCTGGCAACGATACCTCTCACTACAGTGTCCTCCACCATTATTTGCACGCGTCTCTTTGACAGCATGTTGAAAATCCAGCCACTGACAGCAGGAGGGACGCCCCTGTTTGTTAAGGCAGCATTGATTTTTCCAAAGGTGGTTTTATCAAACGCACCTTCAATATCAATAAATACACCTAAGGTGGATTCATTATTGTCCAGCCATCTGTTGATCCGGCTCATTGCTGAATGCAGGGATATGTCGGTCGATCTTCCCGGAGTGTACGCATGTTGGTTGGGATGCAGCGGTCGGTTGACCAGTACGCAGTCCCTCAAATATTGCTCACACAGCCTCTCTAGAGTGTTCAGCACAAAGGAGGTTAGGCTGATTGGTCGGTAGGCGTTGGGGACAGTATAATTCATCCTTCCTGCTTTCGGTATGAACTGCACTCTTACTTCTCTCCATGCCTTCGGGATGTAGCGCAGCGCTAGGCATGGCCAGAACACCTTTACCAAGTGCGTCAGTAACTCCTCCAAGCCCCACTGTAGTAGAGCTGGACGGATGCCGTCAGTACCTGGCGATTTGAAGGGTTAGAAGCTTAGTATTTCCCATCGTATTTTGTCTTCACTGACTATTTGGTTGGCACCTTGCCAGTCCAAATCAGTAGGTTGAAAATTTGTCTCGTCTGGCCAGTTCCTGTCGTCTGTTGCCGACAAACCCGGGAAATAGGGCTGCACAAGCAGTTCAAAACTGTCTTGTAGGTTAGCAGTCTTAGTGCCGTCATTTCTTGTTAGTCGACCTAGGGCCTAGGTCGCGATCTTTGTCTTTTGCGAGGGCTTTGTAGAGCCTTGCAGTCTGTGAGTGATCTTCGATCCCCTCACAGTAGGCCCTCCAGGCCTCCCTCTGTTGTTTCTTACTAGTTTTTTAAACTCCCGCAGATTGACGCTGTATTGCTCCCAGTGGGATTAAGTTCTAGTTCTCTTTGCTCTGTTAAAAATTTTCTCGCTGTCCTCATGGTTCTCCCAGCTCTTTGTTCCACCATTTTGTGGCTTCCCCTAATAATTATATTAAAAAATAAACAATATTGAACTCAGAAGTTAATAATAAATAATAACAATCAAAAGAAATCAGTAAATCAAAATTATTCAATTTAAGAGCCCAATTGGAACACCAATACTAAAGATAATTAAATAAAATTGGTAGTAAGTCGGCTTATTACCAAAATAGAAAATGGTAGTTTGGGTTAGATTGAGTTAGTTAGGTAAAGAAAAAGGACGCTTTTCGTAGCCGTTGGTTGATAACTCAGGCCAGAGACCACCAAAATAGTATATTATTTTATATGGAGGAAAAGTGATACTTTTCATGGCGCGCTTGTGTTTAACAGCCGAACGGAGTGAGGCTGGTAATAGAGAGCAAGCCATGAAAAGTACCTTTTCCTCCAAATAAAATATGCTGTTTTTTCTTCAGATGTCGACAAATTAGTGCAAAAACATCTCTTTTTAATAGTAATAATAATAATTATTAAAGATGTGGGTTCGCAAGGCGTAGACCGGTGTCGGTGAATAGGCACAGGTTGTTGCTATAGTAATGTAACATAAAGCTGTCACTGGACACTGTCAACAATAATTATTTTTTTTAAATCGCGTCTCCGATTGCGTTTTAATTCCGTATTGATAAGCAGTTA
>JAEQML010071602.1:0-16050 GCA_016904865.1 Pissodes strobi
GTTTGGGTTAGTTCCGTCTCGTTTTATGCACTACGCACTTGCATGAAGAATGGCTTGCGCGAAGCGCAAGCCATTCTTCATACAAACCTCGGAGAAACAATTTCCGTTAGCTTGGGTTGGTTCCGTCTCGTTTATGCACGTACAGGAACAATTTCGGTTATCTTGGGTTGATTTGGGTTAGTTTGGGTTAGCTTGGGTTAGGTCCGTCTCTTTTTATGCACAACGCATTTGCTAGAAGAATGGCTTGCGCGAAGCGCAAGCCATTCTTCATTCAAGCCTCTGAGAAACAATTTCGGTTAGCTTGGGTTAGTTTGGGTTAGTTCCGTCTCGTTTTATGCACTACGCACTTGCATGAAGAATGGCTTGCGCGAAGCGCAAGCCATTCTTCATTCAAACCTCGGAGAAACAATTTCCGTTAGCTTGGGTTAGTTCCGTCTCATTCATGCACGTACGGGAACAATTTCGGTTATCTTGGGTTAGTTTGGGTTAGCTTGGGTTAGTTCCGTCTCGTTTTATGCACTACGCACTTCTATGAAGAATGGCCATTTTTCATTCACACCTTGGAGAAACAATTTCGGTTAGCTTGGGTTAGTTTGGGTTAGTCAGTTAGCTTGGGTTCTTCATTCAAACCTCTGAGAAACAATTTCGGTTAGCTTGGGTTAGTTCCGTCTCGTTTTATACACTACGGATTTGTATGAAGAATGGCTTGCGCGAAGCGCAAGCCATTCTTCATTCACACCTTGGAGAAACAATTTCGGTTAGCTTGGGTTAGTTTGGGTTAGTTTCGTCTCGTTTTATGCACTACGCACATGCATGACGAATGGCTTGCGCGAAGCAAATACCAAGAACAAATATCTCTTGAAATATCTGTATATTTGTATTATACTTTTCTTCCTTATTCCTGCTCCTAATTCTGCCGCTGCTAGTCCCGATATCATTCCGCATGACCAGTACCAAAAAAGGCATAGTTGCTGCCGAATTGGTACTTTCGATTTTTCAAAAAACGATCCTATTAACACTAAGTACTGCTTACGGCATCCGTTGCAATAAAAAAAAATCCAAATGGTTTGTCCGCCCGCTGTTTAATTGTGCACTGTCTTCGGCATCGCCGATTTTTACACCTTAAATTCTCCCTTAGTAATACTTTACCTACTAAAAAATCGTATAGTTCTCATTGCTATAATTTAATACGATTTCATATAGCTCGAATGAACCTTGAATTTCCATTTTTATTGCGTTTCGATCACGATCTTTAAAAAGCTTTCGAAATGCTGTCAACAAATCGACATTAACGGTTTTAAATTGGGCTTTTGTTAAGTTTGACATTTTGCCTCGCATTTTGCAAAGCCTACTTGATGCTTAAATTGCTTTAAAAACGTCGCGTCTGTAATGGAAATATGGCTTATTGCACCGACATTACGAACATTTAATATCAATTTTTTAGCAAAAAAACGTGATAATATCTCGATAATCCTCACTTTTTTGGAAAGAGAATAAAAAAACGAATCGATTGGTACCAAAATTTTTCCAAAAAACCCATTAGTAAGAAGTTACCTTATCTGCACCAGACCCAAACTTCCATTACAAAATATGATATATAAAATACTGCTTATTTCGAGTAGAGAATAACCAATTTTTTGATCCAAAAAGCTGCATAAAGAGAGCCGGATGTTTATTTAAACATTACACCTGAAAGAAATAGTTAAAAATGTCTTTTGAAGTGAAATTAAGAATGGCGAATGTAGATTACTTGTAGTAAGTACAGCATTATTGAAAGAAAAGTCAATTACCTTAAGTAAAATATAATTGAGTTACATATTATTCTGATAAATTACGATCAATAAATCAACTCATTTATCTAGAAAATTATTTATTTTTTAACGTTATAACACACATATAATAAATTGAAATTGAAATAAACTCACATGAATATAACTATAATAGAATATAAGCTCCAAGATAAACTTCAAATATAAGTAGTTTCGGCTTTAGACAAACTTGTGAAGATCTGCAATAATAATTTTGAAAATTTAGATTTATCTAGTTCTTCTCTTCTAAGCTTAAAAAAGATCTTATATAAGTACATAATTTTGTTTTATATAGATTCTTAGCAACCTGCACAATTTTATAAACGTATTATGTACGATTTTGCATATATTTTCGCTTTTTCATTCTATTCGCTAGATAAAAATATTGTCAAGATGGTGAAATGAAAGTAAATTTTTGATCTGGCTATAGTTTACGAACTAGTTTATGCATGAAGTGCACGATTACGCTAAATCGGAGCAACATGTACTGTGCGTTCAATTTATCTTGATAACATTTTGATTCGCTGCAACTTTTTTGTTTTTAAAGATATCAAGTTAAACAAAAAAGCAAAATGTACGGTTGGTAGCCAAGTTTTTTTATAAGTTACATATAAAACAAAACACTAACGATTTTTCGACATATCAGCCTACTCTATATTTTTTAAATGGAACACCCTGTATATTACTACATTTTTGGAATATCTAGAGAAATCTAAACACATTTCGTGCATAATATCTTATACCTATCTTTAGGTGTTTACGAAATATTGACATTTGAAAATTTGAAAGTCGGGCATTTTGACATTTTGACAGGCTTTAAAATATAAACCGCACGAGAGCAAAGAAAACGGTTTGCATATTCCTGTCTATCGAATGACAGTAACTTTGAATTTAACCAGCGAATAAAATTAACCGGAACTTTTAAACCTCCGGTTAAATTGAAAGCCACTGTCATTCGATAGCTTATGAAAACCTAAGATAGAGATGTGCAAACCGTTTTCTTTGATCTCGTGTGGTTTAGATTTTAAAGTCTGTCAAAATGCCCGACTTTCAACTGTCAATATTTCGTATACAGCTAAGGATAGGTATAGGATAGGTATAGGATACGACATGTGTTTTGATTTCACTAGAGAATCCAAAAATGTAGTAATATACAGGGTGTTCTATTTAAAAAAATAGAGCCTAGAGAGTAGGCTTTTATGTCAGAAAATTATTGGTGTTTTGTTTTATATGCAATATAGAAAAAAACTTGGCTACCAACCCTACATTTTGCTTTTTTGTTTACCTTGGTATCTTTAAAACCAAAAAAGGTACAGCGAATCAAAATGATATCAAGGTGCTGATCAAATCTCAAATAATGGATATATCTGGATAACGATCAACTTTTACGAAAAACAACCAGCAAAAACAATGTTTTTGAGACTTACACCTTTATTGTAGAATCCGAACTGTTTATTGTCAAACGAAATGTTTTGCACTTTCTTATCTTCCACATAACCACAACCTGGAAAATAGTCCCCACCAAACCGAAAATTTCGTATATCTAGATAATTACTAAATAACTAGGATAAGAAGATGCAAATCGTTTCGCGCTAAGTTAAACAATCAAATCAAATTCTTTAAATGGAAGGAATGCTATTCGACATGCTACATGAAATTTATCTAGAATTTTTAGAAGAATTCCAAAATCGGAAAATATGTCCCGCTCTTTTGAGACCTTTTATATTGAAATATAATTCAATAATATTGTCAAACTAAAATCAACATGGCTAAATGATAAAATGGTTGTAAGACTAATAAAAAAATTAGAAACATGTTATTTCTATAAAATGTGTATACATATGAAGGGTACAGGGGAAAAACGATCTAAGCGCCATTTCCATAGGAAACTTTTTAATTATTGACTTCACAGAAAATTTTATTCTTGATAAAAGTTTGGAAAATAACTAATTTTGATAATGCTAAATTAAGGATAGGTTATACAGGGTACTCAATAAATACAAAAATGACGGTTGGAATATCGAAAAACCTTCTACAGAAAAAATAAAGCTCGTATGAAGATAAAAATAAAAGACAAATACCATTTTTTCCAAAAGTGCACTCCAAATCCATGTCTACTATTAAAAAACCCCGCTTTTTCTTAATTTTGTCCTAATTTTTTTCAGCAACGATGCACTTTTGGAAAAAAAAGTATTTGACTTTTATTTTTATCTTAATAGGAGCTATATTTTTTCTGCAGAAGCTTTTCTTGTATTCCACAGTTTTTGTTTTTTTAACCACCATTTTTGTATTTTTTAAGTACCCTGTATAACTTATCCCTAATTTAACATTGTCAAAATTATTTTTTTTCCTAGCACCAACTTTTATCAAGAATAAAATTTTCTGTGAAATCAATAATAAAAAAGTTTCCTATGGAAATGGCGCTTAGATCGTTTTTCCCCTGTACCCTTCATATATATTTTATGAATATTTCCATATTATTAATTTTCGATTATTTTTGGGCTCTTTAAATTTTGTAACCTATTCCGATACGTTTTAGTCCGTTTTTGTGCTTTTAGTTAGTTTGGGTTAGTTCAATCACCTTTCGTTTAGTTTTAATTTATTTTAGTCATTTGAACCCGGTTCCGATACATTATAACCAATTTTAATGTTATGGTTGGTTTTGGTTAGCCGCTAAAATCGGGTCGTTCAATCAACCATCGATTATTAAATTGAATTAATCTGGGTTAGTTTTAACTTACTTAATATTATTATTAAACTATTCCGATACGTTTTAGCCCGTTTTGGTACTTTTAGTTACTTTTGGTTTGTTTTGGTTAGTCTTTCAATCAAATTTTGGTTACTTTCAATTAGTTTCAATTTATTTTAGTTATTGAATTAATTCAAGTTAGTCGTCAAAATTCGGTTAATTTTGGTTAGTTTCAACTTATTTTAATATTTTTAATCTGTTACGATACGTTTTAGCCCTTTTTGGTGCTATTGGTTAGTTTTGGTTAGTCGTTCAATCGACTTTTGGTTAGTTTTAGTTAGTTTTAATTTAGTTTAGTAATTTGAATCGGTTCCGATACGTTATAACCAGTTTAAATATTTTTAATTAGTTTAGGTTTGTCGCCAAAATTCGGTTAATTTGGGTTAGTTTCAACTTACTTTAATAACTTTAATCTGTTACGATACGTTTTAGCCCTTTTGGTGCTTTTTGTTACTTTTGGTTAGTCGTTCAATCGACATTCGGTTAATTTCAGTTAGTTTTAATTTATTTTAATCATTTGAATCGATTCCAATACGTTACAACCAATTTTAAAGTTTTTGAATTACTTTCGGTTAGTCGCCAAAATTCTGCTAATATTGGTTAGTTTTAACTTACTTTCGTATTTTTAATCTGTTCCGATACGTATTAGATCGTTTTGGTGCTTTTACTTACTTTTGGTTGGTCATTCAGTCGACTTTTGGTGACTTTCACTTAGTTCCAATTTATTTTAGTCATTTGAACCGGTTCCGATACGTTATAATTAATTTAAATGTGTTTGATTAATTTTAGTTAGTCCTCAAAATTCGGTTAGTTTCAACTTACTTTCATTCAATCAACTTTCGGTTAATTTCAGTTAGTTTTAATTTATTTTAGTCATTGAAACCGGTTCCGATACGTTATAACCAATTTTAATGTCTTTGGTTACTTGTCAATATTCGGTTAATTTGGGTTAGTTTTAATTTACTTTAACATTTTTAATCTGTTCCGATACGTTTTAGTCCGTTTTGGTGCTATTAGTTACTTTTGGTTTGTCATTCAATCAACTTTCGGTTACTTTCAGTTAGTTCCAATTTCTTTTAGTCATTTGAATCGGTTCCTATACGTTATAAGCAAATTTAATGTTTTTGGTTAGTCGCTTAAATGCGCTTCTTTTTGGTTTGTTTTAACTTACTTTAATTTTTGTAACCTGTTACGATAGGTACGTTTTAGTCTGTTTTGGAGCTTATGGTTACTTTTGGCTAGCTTTGGTTAGTCTTTCAATTAACTTTCGGTTAGTTTCAGTTAGTTCCAATTTATTTTAGCCATTTGAACCGATTCCGACACCTTATGATCAAATTTAAGTTTAAATAAACAAATTAACTAGCTGCACAACTTTGCCATCCTTTTCGCATTTTAACACATAAATATTAAATTATTTATATAATTATAACGATAGTCTATTTACCCAAATAGCGAATCTTTTTCAATTTTAATTCCTATGAAAATTTATTGCCCAGCCCAGGTAAGCGCGTATGATTGGCATCGAGTTCCAACTGCGTAGTGTACTCGCTTCACTGAGCTTCACGGAGAAAATTTGATTCCGTACCCCAGTAAACGGCTTCTTTAGGCTATGCCCAAACCATTTTATAATAAAAGACCATTAAGATAATCGGAATGCTAAAATTTCTCCGGCGGGCGCTTAAAATCGCCCCAGGAACGTCTCCACCTACGAAGCGCTACGGAAACTAAATTATCCTGAAAAATGCAAATAAATTATGAATAATTCATATTAACAAAGTTAACATGAATATCAGCAGAGGGCTCTGGATGACCGTAGTACTTTCAAACACTAACAGAGGGATGCTATTTTTCAAGCGCCGGCGGCGACTTGTTAGGAAACAAGTTGACCTTGACCACTTTGTTCGGATTTCGTTTGCGATTGTCGTTATGATATTATTATTTTATAATAAAACCATAAATCTAGTGTTTCTTATAAACCGCCAGTCAGTTGCTAGAATAAAATTCTATATAATTCTAATATTATATAAGTTCTATATAAACTGCAGATCAATTGAGAAGGTAAACCTAATTTACGTATACATTATTGGATTGGTCATCTGGAATGGTTAATTGAATTTTGCTGATAAGCTCTTGTTAATTAAAAGGAAATTTTGCAAATAATTTGCTGGTCAATTGAAATGATAAATTAACTTTTCATACAAACTTCTGGTTAATTGAAGTAATCAATGAAATTTGGCATATAAACTGGTGCTAAATCAAGATTACCAATTGATTTTTCTCATAAACTGATATTCAATTGAAACGGTAAATCGCCAGTCAATTGAAATGACACTTATATTAAATTTTCATATAAACTGCAGGTGAATTGAGAAGGTAAATCTAATTTACCTATAAATTATTGGTCATCTGGAATGATTGAGTTTTGCTGATAAACTCTTGTTAATTCAAACGAAATTTTGCATATAAACTGCTGCCCAATTGAAACGATAAATTAACTTTTCATATAATATGCTGATCAACTGAAGTAATCAATGAAATTTAGCATATAAACTATTCGTAAATCAAAACGAACAATTGATTCTTCTCCTAAACTGATAGTCGATTGAAACGATAAATCTAGTGCTTCTTACAAACCGCCAGTCAATTGAAACGATACTTAAATAAAATATTCATATAAAGTGCAGGTCATTTGAGAAGTTAAATCTAATGTACATATACATTATTGGTCATCTGGAATGATTATTTGACTTTTGCCGATAAACTCTTGTTAATTCAAACGAAATTTTGTATATAAATTGCTGGTCAATTGAAACGATAAATTAACTTTTCATATAATGTGCTGGTCAATTGACGTAATGAATGAAATTTGGCATAAATCTGTTGGTAAATGAAAACGGCCAATTGATTTTTCTCATAAACTGATAGTGAATTGAAACGGTAAATCTAGTCTTTCTTACAAGTTGCCAACAAAATTGTCTTATAAAGTGCAGGGCAATTGAGAGAGCAAATCTAATTTACGTATAAATCATTGGTCATCTGGAATGATTAATTGAATTTTGCTGATAAACTCTTGTTAATTGAAACGAAATTTTACATATACATTGCTGGCCAATTGAAACGATAAATTAACTTTCTATATAATTGCTGGTCAATTGTAGTAATCAATGAAATATAAACTGTTGGTAAATTAAAACGACCAATTGATTTTCCGCATAAACTGATAGTTAATTGAACCGATAAATCTGGTGTTTCTTACAAAACGCCAATCAATTGAAACGATACCTAAATAAAATTTTCATATAAAATGCAGGTCAATTGGGAGAGTAAATAATTTACGTATATATATTGGTCATTGAGTTTTGTTGATGAACTCTTGTTAATTCAAACGAAATTTTGCACATAAATTGTTGACCAATTGAAATGATAAAATAACTTCATATAGTCTGCTAGTCAATTGGAGTAATCAATCAAATTTGACATATAAACTGTTGGTCAATCAAAGCGATAAATTCATTTTTGTGATAAACTTATGGCACTTAAGCACTCCACGCTTTTTAAAATTAAATAATATTTTTTAATCACTTTATTCTATTTTATAATTTTTTAGATCGGTTTCTATCAAAGCGTGTTTTTTTAGTTTTTTAAACTATAATTTATTTTGCACTAATAATTTAGGTATCAGAAAATTACTAAACATTTTCGAAATGCGCTTAATAATTATTAAATGAATCAATAGGAGTGCCTGACAAAAAATGTAATTTTATAATAAAATATGTACAACTATGATTTTTTTTCTCCAAAGTTTAGCGCGGTTTCGATTAGATGCGACATTGCGACCGATAAACTGCAAAATATTTTTTTTAGTTTTGTATAACAATCTGATTGGCAAGAAAGTGAGAATATTAAAAAGCTATCGTAGATGCAAATATTCACACAAATTATGTTTCTGAAAAGGGTAAGCATTACTAACAAAAGTTGTGACATATTATTTTTTGCTCGATTTTTTGTTTTATAGAAAATATTTGGTAAGTTGATACGTTAAATTGGGAATGTGACTTGTCTTAACCTAAACATATAGCGTGAGCTGGGACATGCGACAGAAAAAAAATAGAAGACATTTAATTATACAGTGCATTTGTTGTGTTTATATTTGGAAAGTAAGAAAACGAAATAAAATTAAAATAGAACTGAAATAAAAGTCTTGTCCACTGCGAGATTATGGACTACTTCTTCAACTTAAAATTAAAATGTTTTTCTGTAAACAAAACAAAACCTCTTAAAATTTGAAAAATTTTTAAACCAACTTTAAGCTGTATTGTTGCTTAAAACATTAAAAAAATTATATCAACAATACATATGTATTGCAAAGTGCTTTATATTAAATTTAATCTAAGTATAAAATTGAAATTAACGCATCGACCTACCAAACGCTGTGTATAGAATAAAACATTTCTCTCAAATTAATTTTTAAGTACATTTTAGCATTTTATAATTTATAAAATGATTTTAGGTAGATATATCGAGTTAAACTCTAAAATAGCCATAGCACGAAGCTCCCAAGAAAAACGATGGGAAGCAAAATGTGTGCATTTTATATTCATTTAACAAATTGCACTTTTTAAATCGGTTATAGTACAGTAGCAGCAGCATACCCACGCCTGCCATGCAGGCGTATCCACGTATTGCAGAAGACGCCGCCGCCGGTTACGTCCTTTTTTAATAATATAAAAATGCTAATATTCCGCTCGCATAGATGGTTTGCCTAAATCAGGCAATGGGTAAGAAAACTTAAAAACGTACCCTCCAACTACATGTCCTAATTGTTCGTTTTTAACTCGGAAACGGTTAAAGGAAGCCATTTACATCTTACCATTATTAAAATAACATTTTCAAAAGTATATGCAGGGTGTTATTTTTTTTTTCAAAATTTCTACTTTATCTAAATATTTCTGTACAGAAATGTCATACGACCTTCTCGATGCCAAAATCGAATTCGGCATTCCCAAAAACCCCCTCCTAAAATATTCGAAACGAAAAATATCATCCACCTACGAAATTCCCTATTTCGTGGCTAAATATGAAGAAAATGCTAATTTTTAAGACGAAAAAGATATTTTATCGAATAGTTACGTTATTTGATGTCCTATCGAAAAATGTTATAGAAGCGTGCCGTTTCGATCTTTTTGCTATATACCGTTTAGTTATAACGCTTATACCGTATTACAATAATTACAGCCGATTTAATGAAAATCTCGATTTGTTTATCCTAATTTTTTTTGAAAAAATTAGTTAGGTTTTAAGTTGGAAATGGTTAAAGGGATCCGTTCACATCTCGCCATAATAAAAATACATTTTTTAAAAAACATACAGGGTGGTAAAGAAATTATTTTTAAAAAATTTCTCCTTTTTTTAAAATTCCGCCTAGCGTCTGACTAAAAAATTCATAAAAACTTTTTATTCCAAATTATCATTACATTTTCTTTTAATTTAATAATTTTTGAGATAGTCGCGAATAAGTTCGAAAAAAACGTCTTTTTTAAAAAGAGTAAGTAAGTGTTTTTTCTTCTGCCCCGTAATTTTCGAGTTACGTTTTTTCTCGTTTAGGGTCCGATATGGCGAAAATTAAGAATATTGCATTTTTTTCGTAAAAAACTTTTTTGCTTGTCTTCGTGACCTTTGTCTAAATCCAAAATTTGAAGTCGATCCGAAAAAAAAAATTGGCTCCTCCGGTAGGTTATTCCGGCTCCTACTGATCAAAATAAAGGTAAGGTCGATATAAAAATACGGTTTTTTACGTTTGCCGATATTCCTATATTTTTATATTTACATCCCGGAGACGACCGGGTAAAAACCGCGCGGGAACTTATTTTTCGAATAGGTTCCACCGATTTAGGTTCCATTCTGTGGTTATCATTTTGGGGCAATTTCAAAAATCTGAAATTTCTATATCAATTAATTAAGGTTTCCCTAGGCACCTACCGCGGAACCTATCAGTGGTGGGTTCCAGACAAGGTCGGATTCGAAACGTTCCAGAAAAACAAAAATCGATTTCGTTAATCTCCTACTGCGGAGCCTATAGGAGACCTAGGGGCTCGAATTTTTTGGGGGGGTTCAGGCCCGGTCCCCTCCGTCTCCGTACCGAATACGAACTCGTTGGCTCGAAATTTGCCTAAAAAAAACTGGTAGGAGACGGATTTCCGGTAGGTTCCATATACCAAAAAAATGTCTAAATATAAAAAGACGTTCGGAAGCGGTTTCCTCCGAATTAATATTTAGGGATCGAAAACGTCGATTTTCCACTTTCGAAAAGTTTGGACACCCATTTTAGCAAGGAAGGTTCCACGGTCTCCTACTGTCCGAGTACCAAATTTCACGTAAAAATTCAAGCTGTGTCGTGTTCGGTCTAGGTCGAGCTCACGTTCCCGCTTAATTAATAACTAAATTAAAATATATAACATACTCCCAAACCTCTAATTTCCAGTTTATTTTATTCTAAATACAGAAATGACCTTGTCAATATCGGAGAATAGTATTCTACAAGTATTAACCAGTTCCTTACTCCCCCAAAACGGATTGCCAGTTTGAATGATGCATTCCTACCCCAAGGTTAATAAACCTTGTTACTGTCTCACATATTTATGCCGACAGCATACCACACCCCTTTAAAAATGAAATCTGTATTTACCAAGTGCACATTGTCGTCAACAGAGGGCAAAATATTTTTACTGAATATTTTAAATGAAACTATATCTTTTCGCCATCTAACAGAGTTTGTGTGAGTTACTTAGGTTTGGAGAATTTCGTCCATAAGAATTATCTTAATAGTCTTTTATTATAAAATGCCCAAACTAACCCAAGACATACCCAAAATCAAGAAAAAAAAATGTTTAGAAACATAATCTTAAAAAAAAAATTTAAAAAGCAACGGGGTTGTCCATGTGAGACACAACCATCTAAACCTCTCGACCTCGACCACGAGAGACGAGAGCTCTTGCGACAATATCTCGTATTACAATACGTCATCGTTGGGTCCCACCTGGGTTCGAAACCCGTTGCTTTTTTTTTTAAGATTATGTTTCTAAACATTTTTTTTCTTGATTTTGGGTATGTTTTGGGTTAGTTTGGGTTAGCACCTGGTTAGTTCCCTTTTCTTCAGCCCCCGTAGCGAGCGAAGCGAGCGGAGGGTCATGCGGATCGACCAATAGGAGGGGCCGATTTTGTTATAGTCGACTACGCCTGTAAAGGATCTTTAAATGCTAATACGATACGAGATGGACCGACCAATAAGAGAGGTCGATTTTTACATAGAGCTCTACTTGTGTAAAGTATCTTAAAAGGCGACCTAATTTTCAAGGTGTAGAAATCTGTAATGAAATTGTGCAGCATGGTGCACTTTTAACAGCGAATCTACCAACTACTATTAATTGCTGATAGATGACCCTAGTATCACATATTTTATCAAAGTATACAAAAACTAGTAGCTCCACTCGAGATGGCTTTATTTGGTACACTGTTCATTTTGTATGTGCAAATGTCCCACTTTTTTAGTGATCGGAAATGTTCGGAATTACTGTCAGGAGTTTGGGCGACCCCAGACGCTTCACTGCCGCTAAACAGTAAGCATCTCAACACCTGGAAACTAAGATAACATATACCGAGATCTTAGAACCCAAGTGTGCCAATCGAGGTGACAGGTGAGGGCCCTTCTAAAGCCGAGTTCATATAGCAACGAAACACGAATCGTTGTTCTTACAAATTCGTGAAAAGTGACCATTTCATACGAAGACGAAATTCGTAGACGTTTCTAGGAAATGTCACATTTTCACTGTGACATTTACCTTTGACGATAGGTTAGGAGGGATGTGTTTCCTTTTTGTGTTTTTCAAAATTAATAATTAATATACTAATATGAATGTATTTTATTGCCGACATAGACGTAGACGTGTAATAGGAGCTTACTTGTTACTTAAGATGCGACAAAAAAGAATAATAGGAATAGGTCTATTAGTGTCTGTGAGATCTTTAAGCAACGGTGGTCGCATGGAGTATCATAATTTTCCTGCAAAAAATTAGGGTAAATGAGGAGAAAATATTTAGGAACTACCATAAAATGTCTTTGAAAGACTTCGATTTCCTTGTGGAAAAGATTTCTACATATACAAAAAAAAATACCACACTCGAGAGCCAATTTCAGCACCAGAGACGTTATCTCTTACACTTAGATATAGGTATATTTTAAGATAAAACTTTTATCACCAGCAGTTAATATTATTGGTACAGTAGAGCGTCAATATCGTAGTTCATTATTATTTTCATATTTTATTTTAAGATATTTAGCTGCCGGTTGTCATAAAGAGCTTATCTTATAATAATTATAAAAACAAAAAATATCTTATTTACTTAAAACTCTTCACATATCATAGGTAAATATATAAGGGCGAATCAAACATCATACATACGAAAAAATAACGAAAACAAATGACAACTAAATTAAGCTAACCTAAAAACCAATATGCAACCTGTCAAAACGGCCGAAATTTTTCACGAATTCGTAAATCTTGAAATGAACTCAAGTTTCCCGCGCCGTAGGTTTTAAATTTCACGAATTCGTAAAATCTTAAATTATGCACCTGTCAACTCTCCCGTCAATTATTCTGATATTCTGACCAATGGCGTTAAAATTCGTGATTCGTATTTCGTAATTCGTTGCTATATGAACACCCTTAACTCTCTAGTACCAACTCGAAGGCATCCGTGCGAAAGGGCATCCCGGTTATTGCTACACAATCGACCACAACCGGAAATGTTCGGAATTACTGTCAGGAGAGGCTTACGTGCAGCTAATTCTTTTTGGATGGATAATAATAAAGTATTAGGTATTGTCATTTAGGTACCTAACCGGTTAGATTTATATTACTGTTTTTGTTTATTAAATATACAATGTGAAATCTACAAGAAATACAATTATTATCGTGTTTGTAAAATTAGTGTTTTTTAAGATAACACTTACGTAAGTATTGACAATGCAATTCATTCAGCGAGCTCCACCCGGTATATAGCCAGAGATTGAGGTGACCATGAAACAAAAATATTAACCAATTACTGTACTGACTGACAATGATAAAAATAAGGTGTACTCACCGGGGAACCTCTGTCCCCTTGCTTCATCCAATAACCATCAATTTACACAATACTATATTATTATATAATGTCAGACATATACCTTCTTTCTTCGA
This sequence comes from Pissodes strobi, assembly GCA_016904865.1. Lineage (NCBI taxonomy): Eukaryota > Metazoa > Arthropoda > Insecta > Coleoptera > Curculionidae > Pissodes > Pissodes strobi. The sequence goes on from JAEQML010071602.1 coordinate 13,794, forward strand.
CGACTAGCTAGTGTCACCTGAAATAGTTTGGGCTACCCCAGACGCTCCACTGCCGCTAAACAGTAAGCATCTCAACACTCGGAAACTAAGATAACATATACCGAGATCTTAGAACCCAAGTGTGCCAATCGAGGTGACAGGTGAGGGCCCTTCTAACTCTCTAGTACCAACTCGAAGGCATCCGTGCGAAAGGGCATCCCGGTCATTGCTACACAATCGACCACAACCTGGTAATATCTTGCCCAACGGCAATAAACTCTGTTATACCATCAAAACTCCTGCCATGGACTTTAATAACAATATAAACTATTATTCACATGTCGACACGATTTCACACAAAACAACCACACATAGGTAAATATGACCACTCTATATACATGGTTCTTAATCGGCCAAAGTGCCCTTTGGCCTCAGTGCACTGCCTTCGTTCTTGTTAGAAAGCCCTTATCTATAATATAGGGCTTTCTATAGGGCGAGACCAATCGGGACAAAAACTTCGTAACGGTACGTCGGATCGCTCTGAAACTTATACCTATCGATTTGAAATAGAAAAAAAAAATTTTGATTTTTTTGTCTGTATGTATGTGTGTATGTGTGTATGTGTGGTATGTGTGTATGTGATGGGATCGACTACAGGTCGCAATTTTGAAGATAGCGACTTGAAATTTGGCATAGAGGTAGAGGTCCACGAACCCTCGGAACCTATTGATTTTGGTTACGATCGGTTAATATACAGGGTGTGAAAACAGGACAAGTTACCGTTTTTTGGCATTTTTGGCATAAACAAGGACCAACTTTTCAAGATAGCGACTTGAAATTTGGCATAGAGGTAGAGGTCCACAAACCCTCGAAGCCTGTTGATTTTGGTTCTGATCGGTTAATATACAGGGTGTGAAAACAGGACAAGTTACCGTTTTTTAACATTTCTGTCCGTGTAAACAAGGATAAAATTCTTTTTTTTTATGTCAAATGAAAGTATTCGGTAAGACACGTATTTTTGTTCCTTTGCTCTTTTGCTTTAATTGTTATACAGGGTGTGAAAACAGGACAAGTTACCGTTTTTTGGCATTTACAGGTCGCAATTTTGAAGATGGCGACTTGAAATTTGTCATAGAGGTAGAGGTCCACAAACCCTCGAAGCCTAATGATTTTGGTTACGCTCGGTTAATATACAGGGTGTGAAAACAGGACAAGTTACGGTTTTTTGGCATTTACAGGTCGCAATTTTGAAGATAGCAACTTGAAATTTGGCATAGAGTTAGAGGTCCACAAACCCTCGAAGCCTATTGATATTGGTTACGATCTGTTAATATACAGGGTGTGAAAACAGGACAAGTTAACGTTTTTTGGCATTTTTGTCCGTGTAAACAAGTCTCAACTTTTCTTTTTTTCGATGTCAATCTATAAGTAGTTAGCATTTTTTGTTGACAACATGATTATCATAGCAACCAATTAATAATATGTATATCACTAATAAAAGATATAGTATGGTACCTAGGATTGTTTATGAAGCCTAATTTGATACTAAAAAATTGGTTGCTATGGTAACCAAAAAAAGTAAAAAATCGTCATAATTCGTCAATCCTACGACTTAGAGATTTGATATTTGGTATTTAGGTAAAGATTAAAAAAAAATAACGATTGACGTTGACAAGTCGGTTACCATGGCAACCAATTAATAATATGTATATCACTAATAAAAGATATAGTATGGTACTTAGAATTGTTTGTGAAGCCTAATTTGATAATAAAAAATTGGTTGCTATGGTAACCAAAAAAAAGTTAAAAATCGTCTTAATTCGTCAATCGTCCGACTTGGAGATTTGATATATGGTATTTAGGTAAAGATTAAAAAACAATTAACAATTGACGTTGACAAGTCGGTTACCATGGCAACCAATTAATAATATGTATATCATTAATAAAATATATAGTATGGTACTTAGTATTGTTTATGAAGCCTAATTTGATACTAAAAAATTGGTTGCTATGGTAACCAAAAAAAAGTAAAAAATCGTCATAATTCGTCAATCGTACGACTTAGAGATATGATAATTGATATTTAGGTAAAGATTTAAAAAAATTAACGATTGACGTTGACAAGTCGGTTACCATGGCAACCAGTTAGAAATTTATCACGGTAAAATTAGACTAGCGATTGGTAACTGAAATTATAAGGGCTTTCTAATTATAGGCCACGGTACGGATAGGAGCGTGGCAATAATGTGTGACCGAAGGTCACACAAAAGAGGCCCGA
>JAEQML010071603.1:0-16050 GCA_016904865.1 Pissodes strobi
AATCTAAGTAATTTATTGGTCGTAGTGAAGTAGACTTTTAATTTAACGAAATAGGGGTTTTCGTTTTAAAACGGATAATTTTGCATGTGAAATCCTTGTAGAAATATGTCAACCTTCTAGAGGAGATTGTTAAACATATTATTTTGATTCAAAATGTATCAACCAATCTTCTAGATTTTTATATGTTACCAATTGCTCTAAGTAGGTAATCTATTTTTCATAATAATTTATATTTGAAGTTGGGTTTCTGCAGCATTAAATTGGACCAAATACCTGTCGCCCCAAGTTCGAACTTTCTCCAGATCTTGATTAATTGTAATCTGCTTCTGCCTGCAGTGATAAGTCTCAGTCGTTGGTAAAGGTTTTTCTGATCTAATTTGGAAGACAAAGGTACTGCCATCTGCAAAACTGTAAACGGGATTATTGGTTTCGATTAGCAGGTCATTGATATAGATGAGAAACAGAGTTGCTGAAAGTATTGCGCCCTGAGGCACTCCCGCATTTATGGCGAATGTGTCTGAGATGTGTCCATCAATTGCAACGTGCAGAGATCGGTTCTTAAGGGAACTGGCAAGCCAGCTGCAGAGAGACGCTGGCACTCCGGCAGTTTGTTGAGCAATCCGCATCTAAAGCAATCGCTCGAGATTCTCCGTAGTTATCAATTGCTCTACTCTATAATATGTGTGATATAAGCCAATATATCTCCTGTCTCCTGTTTGCGGAAGCCGTATTGGTTATCGCTAATTATTCTGTTGGTCTTTAGGTATTTGAGTAGTTGCTGATTATTGGAAGCAAGGCAATTGGACGATAGTTTGATGGCGTGTTTTTTTGCCTTTTTTTGGTACAGGTTGCATTCGAGCGACTTTCCAAGAAGATGAGACATCAGAGAAACAAGTTTGGAAATTATGGGTGTCAGTTCGTTGGCGCAGTTCTTTTAACACGATGACAGGTATTTCATCTGGTCCTGATGCCTTTTACGTATCTAGCTCTTTGAGGATTTTACGAATATCACGGTGATGAAACTTAACTTGTGCCATGGTAGTGTTGTGATGGGGAGATCCTGCAATAAAAACAATATAAAGATATCCAAATTTGGAAAAAAAATAATGAAATTGTGACAAAATTTAGAAGAAAGCTTCATTGCCCAAAGCATCAGTGGCAATTGCAGCGATCAGCTTTAGTCACATTTAGCTTCCATTGTTTAGTGTTTTTAATTATATCGCTTCAATTGCCAGGTGAGAATTTTCGCTTCTTCAACTCTATTTGGAGATAATGGAATACTTCAAACTTCTTTGTCAATAAAAACGTTCTCACATTTTTTGCGGAACCGCTCCAGCTAGCCGTGACAGAAGTATGATGATGTTCTTTGTATGGCCTTTTTACTGATATCTTTTGTGCACGTAAAAAGTGCCAGTCAGGCAGTACTATTTCCCGGACATGACTGATACGTTCCCATGCACCATGAATTAAAATTTGCAAATATTTGAATATGAAAAAGATGCACTTAACCATTTAATCATTACGGTTAGATATATGGCACTTCTCTTCTTTCGGTAAGTACTCTTAGCTTTTGACAAATGCTTATGTTGAAGACAGCTTTTAGTCGAAGTGTTTGTATAACCAATTTCTTCAAAACTTGTGAAATCACATTATCATAAAACCGGGATATTGTTTACGGTGAAAAAATCCTCGAATCGTAAAGTATAAATATGATGCACTTGACAGCCTTATGGGATTTATTTTTATGCACCGAAGATGAAAAGGTTATGAACTTGCTAAGTAAACCGTGATGGCGGTGATGACATGGTTCAATAGACTGAAAGAAAAACAAACTAATGTAAACAAATCGGTTTTAAAAATGAAATACCATTTATCTGGCTATTTATTTAGTCGTCGGTTAATTGGGTATCAGTCTACGTACGCCTTTTAAAGATAGTACAGCAACGTTCTTATACAGGACGTCTGATTTTAATTGCTATAGGGGACCTTGTCCTAATATTGATCACGTGAGAATCTTTGGTAAATAGAACAAAAAATAAATGAACCTTCATTTATTTGGTCACAACTCTGATACCTTTCCCCTCAGGTAACCCAATAAAATGAAATTTAACCAATTTTAAACAGGAAAATTTTGTTTTTGATTGGGGTTTCCCTTTTCCACGGGAAATATCAATCTCTCGATTGTTTATTTCTTTATGCCTGTATCAAAATTTTCTGCAACTCTTGTGTGCGCAGAATGGGATGACACAGCCACTACCATACTTAATCTTTTCAAAAATCGCAGCATATTGGGCAAACATCATCTTTTTAGATGCTGTGTTTTTTCTCTTTTATTTTTGGTAGCCCTATTTAAAGTTACCTCCTTTTTGGTAGTTGCCACAGTGTTCTTTGGAATTTTCAACTCTTCTTTTAAAGCTATATTATGGTTCCTTCCTTTCTATATGTGCTTCTTAATTATGTTGTTACTGGAATTGGATGGATGTCTTCAAATGATTTGGTTTCCGGCTCTATGGTTCTCTCCTCGTCATCAAAATATGTTACAATACCCATCATTTGAGTAAAATGACCGCCGTGCCCGATAGCAAATAGGATTTTTTGAGTACCTCACTGGTTGGACCAGGAATGGTCTTTCAATAAAGCTGACTGATAAATCTCCTTCCCCAAAACCATTTTGATATAGTGTATAGATCCCTTTTTCTCTTATTTTTACTCAGTTGTGGGCTCTAGGAAACAAATCAGCAATGATGGTAACCGCAATTATTGCAAAATGATGTAACTGTCATATTCTTGATTTTATGCAGCCTCTAAGGAACTGCAGAGATAAAGTGCAAGATTTGAACCCGTACCAGTATCACGAAAATTGTAGGAGCTTAAGCTCCAGTGAGAGCAATGGTTGTCTACAATCACTAAGGCTTAGCATGCCTTATAAGTTCTACTATAGGCAGTAAAATAGCACAACCCCTCAAAAAATAACTTTTGTTATCCACCCTGAACTAGTGCAACGAAATACGGATCCAACTGACACGTTCCCTTATACCAATTTGACTAGGAATGGCGTCTTCAATAGAATTATCTGGAATAATATTTTCATTAATGTTTACAGAATCTTCTTGCCCAAAAACATTTCCATTAAGTGGATAGATTCCTCCAACTTGAAATTATTTTATCTTTTTTTCAGTTTGTTGTTGTTATCCAGTTGTAGACTCTAGGCACACAAATCAGCAATGTTAGTAACAGAATTTTTTGCAAAATGATTAGTCGTATTTTTCATTTTATGCAGCCTTTAATGAAGGCTGAAGCTGATGTGAAATATAGATGAGGAACAGAGTTGGTAAAACTATTGGGCCCTGAGGCACGCCCGCGTTAATGGTGGATGTGTCTGAGATGTGTCCATCAAGTGCAACGTGCAGAGATCGGTTCTTAAGGAAACTGGCAAGCCAACTGCAGAGGGAGGCTGGCAGTCTGATGGACAGCAGATTGTTGAGCAATCCGTCATGCCAAACTCTGTCGAATGCCTTCGAAATATCCAACGGAGTCGCTCGAGACTCCGTAGTTCTCAATTGCCCTACTGCATATATGAATGACATAGGCCAATATATCTCCTGTCGGTCTCTCTTTGCGAAGGCCGTATTGATTATCACTGATTTTTCTGTTGTCCTCGAGGTACTTGAGTAGTTGCTGATTGATTACACTTTCCATGACTTTGGAGATTATTGGAAGCAAGGCAATTGGGAGATAGTTTGAGGGCGAGGTCTAAGGTAGAGTGCGATGAAAGAATTTTGGCGAGCATATTTGCTTTTTTCTTGGCTGTAGTCGCCGTGATGCCACGTTCGTCTGTCCCGGATGTGTTAGTGAACATTCAAGTTTTCTGCCCATTCCAGCTTTAACAACTCATACGTTTTTACTTTGTGGTATACACTCATTTGGTAAAAACACGATTTCAGAAACATTGTTGTTTGTTTTTTTTGAAGCTAACCAAATCTAACTCAAGTTTCGGAGTGAAACTCCGCCTATAAGCTCTGTCTTGGTTTGTTCTTCTATAAGTTCGTACATAAAGGCGAACCGGAACGTCAACAGGTAGCACCAAAGACCTTGATACATAAAATAAAAGAGTTACATTGGACTTTGGAACGGGCAAGCCGAATTCTGCAATACATCTTTCTGGGATTTCTAATGAAACTGTATGAACGACCCCCACCTCGTGATTTAAAATGTTTAGAGTCATAAACATTGATATCTAAGTTACTTCAAAAATTGCCAAATAATTTTAGTGTACATTGCTTATCCAATATTGGTGTGAGTTCCTTAGTTTGGTTGGTTTCTTGAGTGAAGTATGTTCATCAACAACAAGCAGGAGCAGGAAATTAAGTTATCTGGCCTATTTTGCGTTCATTTGGGAGACCAGGAAAATCTTGGAGTCGAAGTTTCTTATTTAAAACATACGTTAAAGATTAAGAGGGCCAACGGTTTAGAGGGAGCAACCATCACGTGACTGCCATTTTGCATTACAAATATCAAGGGCTTCATTCGGAATAATAGATAATGGAAATATCCTGATACAGATTGTGGAAAGAGACCAATGTTACATTCTGGTGAAATGATTTAGCGAGACCCCAACATTTCAGTCAACAAGACCTGAATTTATTAAAGAGTAAAGACATAGACATATCAAGGAAGTCTTCCGAATTACTTGCCCCCAGATTAAAGAACAACAACAAGAGATTAGAATCGGCTGCATTTCTCCTCTAAGAAAATTAACCTGGCATTTTGTAACGATACAAGAGAACTCGTAGAAAAAAGTCAGTTTTTCAGGATACACACTAAACGAACGGCACCTCCTTTTTATTGCTACTCCAAGACGTAATTTGAAAAGTGTCCTATTACACTACGATAACATACCCATTAGGCATTCTAGCGCCATTAAAGAGGAATATAAGACAGTATCATTGGCCCTGAAAAGAATTAGGGATCAAGAACGTCAATAGATGATTTGTGTGAATCTAAAAATGGCAAACTTCGGTCTTGGACAGTAAAGTGGATTTTATGACTTTGGGCCAATAAGTGATATTTAAGAAATATTAAGATCTAACGAACCTCTAGATGTGAGAAAGAAAATCTCTATTTCTCTATATCACTGCTTCTTATGGTTTTATGTGAAGGGTTTAAATCGAGTTGGATTATATTTAAGTTAATTGATAGGTAAATATCCTGAGATTATCACGGCAAGAAGAGCGGGAAATTAGATTGCTGCCATCAATGAGGATATGAATGTCATCGTGGAATTGAGGTGAGGAAAACAATGTCCAGTTTAACGCAGGAAAGACTCAAGCAGCTGTCTTCTCAAAAAAAGCAAACATCGCAGGACCTGACTTATCAATGACAGAAAAAAACACCGACGCTGGGGTCATCCATAAGCTTGCTGGACATCATCGTAGAAAACAACATGTCTTGGCGTAATCACGTAAACCAAAATCGCCAAGGTAGCAGCACCAAAGCTAGGAGCACTTTATAGAGCAAAATAGTTGTATACATCTCATCAGCTTTTACTGTTTTATAAGGCCCAGATAAGACCATCTCTGGAATACTGATCTATACTGTGTGGAACTCGGCACCTAAAAACTTGCTCAAGATATTAAATTTGATATAGAGGAAAGCAGTTCGTATTATGGATTTACCAAAAATTTGCACAAGACGACTACACCTCCATTAGCTTTCAGCTAATTCTAATAGCTTTCGAGATATCCTACAAGTGTCGAAAATGGGAAATTTCAACAAATATTTGGTGATCCTCGAACGTTAACGCGAAGTTGTAAAAACAGTCAGTAAATACATGTTTTCGCGACATACCAAATAATACCACTGAATCTGCGCTCTCCTTTTACTATTTACTGAGTTTGTGGTTTAAATCAACGCTTAAAAAAGTCGTTGGTTTTTATTCTCTACATCATCTACTGTAGCAAATTTCATGAATTCCTGCTACAATGCCATTGTTATTGTTTGTGGTTTATAAACTGGTTTAAAAACGTTACTTTTGTATTCACTGCAACTGTAAAAGTATGTCTAATTAAATGATTGCTAAATAAATATCACGACAAATGCCATCCCATTTATAAACCTTCTCTCGGTATTTGTATACATTAGAGTTTGTTTATCTTACTGTCGGCTGAACTATGTCATTACGTCAAGGTTTACTTACTACGTAAAGATCGGCAAATAAGTCGAAGCATGATATTGATTATTGATGGGTATATATTATTAATGGTCTTTAAATAGGTGATTTATACTTCACGTTATTAAAATTCGTACTGTGGTCTGGTTCACATCAACACCTCTTCCACCGTTGTTTGAAGTTACGTTGTCATGCAAGTTGACAAAATTGCTAAATGCTGAACACTAAGAAAATACTTCTTCAGATTTTAAATTATGAATTAATTTCTGATTAGTTAGTGTATAAATAATATTTAAAATACACCTTAACACACATATATATTTACAGAAGTATTTAACTGGTAATTCTGATTTAGTATTTATTTCTATCGTCAGACAGGTCAGAATTACGCATTGACGCATTTTTCTATGGCAGTGGTACCCTGATGACCTGCGTGGACGGCGCCGCGCGGAGCTTCCGCTCGGCCGGCACGAGCGGCAGAACTAGAAGGCTAATATATAAGAGTATATAAGCAGATCTACTCACGAAGGAAGAGAGACAAAATATCCATGTGTAAGACAGAAACGCTGAGTTTCGTAGCTTTTGCGCGTGCCTGTCTGTATAAGGGCATGTTGAGTATTAAATTGAAGGCATTTTTCACAAATAACACCGAAAACGAATTATAGTACTATCAAACACACGGCAATAATAAAAAACACAAGAACTCTTTACAAAACTGAACAACGAAAGTCGAAAAGCAAAGAAAACAAGAATTCATGATGGCGTCCGATCGGGTCCACGTCCTTGCAATCTCGCAACGTTGCCAAGTATAAGATATGTAAAGTACTAGGTTTTAATGTAACACAAAAATTATTAACATAATCAAAAATCTTAGCAACATATACTTCGAAAATATTAGGGTAAATTTATAATATGAAACAGATTTAAAAAAATTCCGTTTCGGGGTTTACTTCCTACGTTTTTCAGTAGTCATCTAATTAAAATACACATAAAACGGTAAATTTCTCCTAGTTTGGCAACGGTGTTGTTATATAAACTGCATGTAAGCAAGTAAATATAGGTCCTTATTTACATGCCCGCGCAAGCGTATTATCACCCAACCCCTATTGTTTTCTCCCTTTCTTCGTGAGGGACTTCTCACTCTATCAGCCTTCTAGGAGTCCTATTTCTATGGGCAGAATCAAGCAAATATAAGATATGCACGTGTCATACATAGACGGCTTCTCGCTACAATAGCTGACGGAAACGAATAATCCTGTTTACAGTTTTGCTGATGACAGTACGCTTGTCTCCCAATTTAGATCAGAAAAACCTTTACCAGCGACTGAGACTTATCACCGCAAACAGGAGCAGATTTCCGCAATTAATCAAGACCTGGAGAGAGTTCAAACTTGGGGCGACAGAAATTTGGACCAGTTCAATGCAGCAAAGACCCAAGCAGCCAAATTTACCAAGGGGGCCAATACGGCGGACCCTGACATCATTATGGCAGGATCGACCATTCCTTCATCCATCGTCAATCGGACTACTGGATGTCTCGGTCAACAACAATATGTCCTGGCATGACCACGTTGCTAACATCGCAAAATCAGCGTCCCAGAAGCTTGATGCGCTATTTCGCAACAAAAAACTGTATACACTGCAGCAGTTGCTCTTGCTCTACAAAGTGCAAATAAGACCGTGCTTAGAATACTGCTCACACATCTGGGTTGCCGCACCAAAGCACACCCTGAAGTGCTGTATTCCTTTCAGAATAGAGCTGTGCATCTCGTCAGCGACCCGGATTTGATCCGGAATCTGGATAGTCTGTAACACCGGAGACATGTGGCCGAGATGTCTCTGTTTTACAGATACTTTCACGGCAGATGTTCCCAGGATTTGGCCCGCTTCATCCCGCCCCTGCCAACACCTGTCAGATAGTCACGATAGACGGCAAGAGCGAACCAGTTCATCGTACAACTGGAAACACCTAAAATATCGCTTTACAAGAATTCCTTTGTCTGGCATCACTGTGGAACTCACTTCCAGGACAGGTTTGCACCTAATTACAACCTACAACTATTCAAGAACCGTGTAAATCAACATCTTCGCATACACACTGCTCGTCGAGCGCCATAGGACCTCCCTGCACTGATCTAGTGCACACACACTAAGCACTGCCAAAAAAAAAGCGGCGAGTTGACGAAGTATTACCAAACTTACTTAAAAACTGTAAAACAGGGACATCTCGGCCACATGTCTGCGGTGGTCCAGACTATCTAGATTCCGGGTCAACTCCGGGTCGCCGACGAGACGCACAGCTTTCTTCTGAATGGAATCCAGCACCTTTACGGTGTGCTTTGGTGCGGCACCCCAGATATGTGAGCAATATTCTAAGCACGGTATTATTTGCGTTTTGTAGAGCAAGAGCAACGGTGTATACAGTTTTTTGATGCGAAATAGCGCATCAAGCTTCTGGGAGGCTGATTTTGCGATGTTAGCAACGTGGTCATGCCAGGACATATCGCTGTTGACCGAGACACTAAGCAGTCCGATTGACGTGGATGAAGGAATGGTCGATCCTGCCAGAATGATATCAGGGCCCGCCGTATTGGCCCTCTTGGTAAACGTGGCTACTTGAGACTTTGCTGCATTGAACTGGTTCAAATTTCTGTCTCCCCCAAGTTTGAACTTTCTCCAGGACTTGATTAATTGCTGTAATCTGCTCCTGCCTGCGGTGATAAGGCTTATTGTGTTTCATAATTTAGAGACAATCTTTGCAAAATTTATATCGCGGCAAAAAGCTTAATGAATATGTTACCAGTGTTGCAACTAACGCTGCCGCATCAAAATACTCAGTATAAGAAATTTCAGGATTGACCATGATATTTGTGACGTTACACTCGTTACCAAAACCATAAATCTCAACCATCACAACTTCTAGTAATAATATCAATATTCAAAAAGTAATCCGGAACAACCTTAGTCAATTGTCTCCAGTCAAGAAAGAAGAAAAATCTACATTGTTAAAGTTCCTTGACAAAAGAAAAACATTTGTCATTAATCCTAACCAAAACCACAAGGGGGCTGAGCTTCATGAAAGTCGAATTGTTGTAGCCATACTTGATATAACAAAAAGAAGACCTCATATAAAAAAGTAAGCTATTATTGACGCAATTACAGATCACGGTTGTAGAATGTTACCGGTTCTTGGCAAAGATTTTATATGAAAAAGCGGCCTTGAAAGTCTGTTTTCTGATGAAAAGACCTTTGTTCGTCATCTCCATTATTAAAAGTAGCCTCACGCATGAATGATGCCAGCTTCTTTAGCAGCCACTGCAAAATGACAGAGCAGCTAAACTATTCTACGTGTCCCATGCCAAAAGCTTATTGAAAAAGTAGAAACATCAATTTTTATTTTTGTCAATAATGCAAAGGGTCGCGATGGAATTAAACGGATTTCTGAAGAAGATATGGAGGAAGTTAATTGGCCTGAAGGAACTATTAATAATGCTAATGATACTGGTAATGATAATAAGGCATATTTTGATAACGAACCCGAGGAAAAACGGATTTCTGAAGAAGATATGGAGGAAGTTAATTGGCCTGAACGAACTATTAATGCTAATGATACTGATAATGATAATAAGGCATATTTTGATAATGAACCCGAGGAAAAATCATCATCAAATATTTTAAAAACCATGTCATTGAAATGATGAGCGCGATGAAGATATGACTTTTGCTAATTTTGTTCTGTTTCATCTGTTTGTGTGTGACTTGATTTCCGAATCTTATTTTTTTATTCATGTTTTGCTTTAATTTTTATGCCTTTGTATGCATTTATTGTATGTACGTAAATTTTCATAATAATTTATTTTAAATGCTTAATTTTAAAGTTTCTTTGTTTTGAATAAATATTTACAATATTTCCATATATTCCCAAAAGAAGATATTGGAGGGGCGGTAATTAACTTTATAACTGACCACTTTAATTAGCAGACTTACATAGGTAGGTGGGTTTGTATTCATATGGTGTGAATTGAAACATGTATTTTAGGTATTAGATTCTTTAATAATGCAAGATTTAATTTGCACAGATTAGATCTACCCCTTCCTAGATCTGTGGTTACAACTTGCTTTCCAGCGATTGTTTCATATACCGGAATGTATTCTACCGACATTCCAGGAGTAACTGAAATACAATATTTTAAATGCACAAATTACTGTTTACCTGGGGTGAAATAAGTTAATACACATGTTGGGCTGTTTCCCCAACAACACATTTTTGTCATTTGTCTTCCTGGGAGGGCCTCAATAATATCCATAGATAGTGCAGAGAGATGTGTAGATTTTTTTCAGAATGGGAAAGTATTTAAACAATTGTTCGAACCTACATCATTTAATTCACTATCGAAGCTTGTAAGGTCTAACTGCCAGAAGAAAAGGGTTTTATTGATATATGCAAGGCAGTTAATGTTAAAAGGAAGGCATAAAAATAACAGACACACCCATAGTTTTGTCTGCAAAATTAACAATATGAATAACGTTAATTCGCACTATAGAGGAAATAGAAATTAACAAGGGGAAATGAAAATTAACCAGCTGAGGCTTATTAAGATTCAAGGATAAACACAACTTAAAAAAGACCCTCTAATTAAATTCCTTTTTATTGTCTGATTGTACTGAGGATCTGATAGCATCAGAACAGGTGCAAATCGCAATAAATTTATAAACGCGCATATTATTCCGATATTTTATTCTAAACATATTTCTACTTACTATGTAATTATCTCAAGTAGCCTAACATATGTTTGTTATATTTATTTGTGTAAGATTATATGTATGAGATGATTAGGAAATTATAAAGATTTCTCTTTTGCAAATTTAAAATTTCAAAGACTGTTTGATGCTTTCTCTGATGCTCTCTCATCTCCTTTACCCTGTCGCTGTGCAACTGAAAATTCATTCAAATGAATTATTCAAGTTTCAATCATTTAAATATTATTTCGTGGATCGGTACCCTTCTAGGTGTTTGTTAGTAGAAATTCCAAATAATTCATCAAAATAAGAACTTTGAGATGAGGAAGAACCAAGGTGCATTGTCAAATTCAAATAGTCCATATTAGGTAACTACAGTGAAATAAAAGGAATAAGTGGAACCTTTCTCAGTAACCGCCAGTCGGTGTGAAAGAAAATGAAGCCCCACATGCCTAGTTGGTATGTTATGGTTACGGCTCAAACTCAGCAAACGTTTCTCTTTATACCTGAAAAAAATAACAAACATTCACACACGTATAAACCAGCAAGTGTCCAGACGCAAAAGCTCTTGAACATTCCCCTGTAGGAATCTTTTCTTCGTAAGTGAAACTTTATTCTTCTTGCTCTTTTTGTGCTACAGGATCATTGCTTCCTCCCCAGGTAATGCCATATTTAAGAAGGAAAGGGATAAATTTCCACAGCATGCTGTTTTAAAGTGGTATATATTGAGGTATCTGGACAAGGATAGCAGTCGTGCTGCTATCGTATTGACCTTAGAAAGCTGTTCTACCCAGACCAGGTTTTGGTCGAGGTATATTCCCAGAAACATCGTGCGTGCGGACAGTGTCTGGAGTGAGCAGTTCTTTAAGAGAGTAATCCCTGAGAAATTCTTGCTTTTCTTCTTAGTTCAAAAGCATAGGTAATTAGTTTAGGACATTTAGGACCAGTTTACTCTTAGTATATCAGTCTTGTGCTGCTTTTATCAGCATTTAGGACCAATATTATGCTGATTCTAATCGATTCTTGGAGATATGACTGAACCCTGATGGCTTCGAAGCAACTGTTAGTAAATTCGTATCATCTGCACTGGCTGGCTAGGTCAGAATTATTATCCAGTAGTTTCTTTGCGAGATTATTAAGATAGATGACCTATAAAATCATAAGTTATAAGTAGATGAAGTTACCCCTCTCCGGAGAAATATCTTTACCCACTGGCCTATGTTAGGACTTTTTGTTTTCGGTTTGTAAGATATAAGTGGATCAATTTTAGGGTTGGGTTTCGTATTCCGTATATATCCAACTCTTCTACCAAAATTTCGTGGTCAAGGCAGTCAACCGCCCTTGATAGATCCAGAAATTTACCCACAGGCATATTTCCCTCTTCAAATCCGCCCAGAATCTTCTCGGTTAAGTCATATATTGGAGTTTCTACTGACCTTCTTCTAAGAACCATGCTGTGAGCTACTCATTAGTTTCCCTGCACAGAGAAATCGCATAAGCCTTGTGCAAATTACTATTTCAAACACCTTGGAGATGCTATTGATCTGTAAATCTCCAGCTAATTTGTTTCCTATGGATTTTACAGTGGCTAATTTTAGTTCGTCTGGAAAAATTGCATAATGAAAATGTTGTTAATTATATGACACAATGCCCATTTCCTGAGTAAGTTTGGTAATACTTCGTCAAACCGGTGCTTATTGTGTCCCTTAATTTAGAGATTATTTCAAAAACTTCAATTGGTATAGTTGGAACCAGAAAGAATGATTTGTGATGCATTGAAATATCACATTAGAAGATAACTTTAGTCTGATGTTTTAAATCAGCTTCTATGTCGATTGTTAAATTCACCAGATATTCCAACAGGTTCAGGAATCTCCAGACCTTGTCTACGGCCACTCTTCCTCTAATTTAATTGATAATTTGACAGATGAATTTGAACGTTTTTCCAATTATTTATAATATATATAATTTGCTCACCGTGCTTCTTTTATGAGGCAATTATATTCTTGTCTTTGTTATATTATTTCATTTCATTTCTGTATTCTATAACACTGCCCTGAAACATACCCAGATGAAGCGGGAGCAATGCCTTTCCCCTTTGGCCTCGATTGGACTTTTTGTTTTCGGTTTGTAAGATATAAATAAATCCATTTTAAGGCTGGGCTACGTACCTATTCCATATATATGTCCAACTTTCAAACTAAAATTTCGTGGTCAAGGCAATCAAACGGTCTTGACAAATCCAAAAATATCACCCAGAATGTGCGGTTTCCATTGACCTTCATCTGAAAAAAACATGCTGTCAGCTGCTCATCAGTTTTTCTGCGCACAGAAACCCCATAAGACTCATGCACATTGCTATTTTAACTACATTGGAGAAGCTGGATAATAGACTTATTAGTCTGTAATTTTTCAGCCAGTTTGTCCCCTTTTTTGTATATGGGTTTTACAATGGTTAATTTTAGTTGGTCTGGAAAGATTCCAGAATGAAAAAAAGTTGTTACATACCATACCGATAAAACTTTTAAACCAAATTTCATGCTTTTGACAGATCCAGACATATATCCATAGACAATTATTGTCCCTCTTCAAAACCGACAGACTCTTCTGGGTAAAGTCATATATTGCGATTTCCACTGACCTTCTCCTGAGAAATCCTCTTGCACATTGCTATTTCAAATACCTTGGAGAACCTAGATAATATACTTATTGGCCTGTAATTCTCCGACTGATTTTTAGCTCTTTTTTGGGCTATAGGATAGCTAATTTTAGTTGGTCTATAATGAAAATAGTTGTTAATTATGTGGCACAATGGCTTTACCATCTGCCTGCGCAGTGTCTGAGTAAGTTTGGTGATATTTCGTCAAAAGCTGGTGTAGTTAACACCAGAAAAAGTGATTTTTAATGCATTGGGATTTTACATGAAAAGGGGAGTTAGCTTCTATAGCAGAATCGTTAAACTCAACAGGATCCTCAAGAATTTCCAGACCCTGGCCACTCGATCCTCTAATTATATTGACAATTTATTTGTCACAGGCATTTTGACTTGAATTCACTATTATTTTTACGGCCTGCTCCATGTGCTTACTTTAAGAGGCGAGTATATTCCCGCTTTTGAGTGTGATGTCTGATTCAGTTTTACATGTGATCAGTTGGGACGTGTGTATAGCATCTTCAAAAATTTCCGATACTAAATAACTACTGTTCGGACCGAATGTTGTAACGTGGAATTCAAATTCTGGAGATTATTGGTAGCAAAATAATGTAAAATTGGACTAGGTATACTTATAGGAAGAAATGATCTTCTTGTCTAATAAATGTTGAAAAAAATAAATGGAAAATCCGTTGTCTGTTATGATATTCAATTTTGGCTGCTCGTATGGTAAACAACTTGGAAGGTGTTAATTACACCTTCATGAGCTAAATATTCGAAATAATGTAAACAACATCATTATCCCGAGACGTTTAGTAAAGGTATCAACATCTGGATTTTTCTTTCTGGATAAATTAAACACTGATTTGGGGTTGACCTATAATATTTTAAATTACCTAATCATATTAACGGTTGTTAGATGATGATAAAATGAAACTTAAACTTGGTCATTTACTTACATCTAAGTTATATGAATGTGAATGGGGGAACTAACTCTTAGGCAAATATATTTAATAAATTATTATACCTTTGTTCATCGATCATGCTCCTTGTAGCTCTTCGAAAGACTTATTTTTAAACTGTTTGATTCAATATAGTTTTAATTGAGTTGTGTTTAAACAGATTTCAAGCAGCGCGTGTTTGTTGATATAATTGTAAGAGACTGAACGTTGGTGGTCCATCAAACAGATAAATTTAAATCGACGAGGAGTAATTATTATATAATTGTCTCCACAATTGGGAAGCGCAAATATTTATGCATGCAGAAATAAATAAAGTATATAAGCTGCTCATCAAAAAAAAACTAAGCTCACAAATTTGCTATAGTTTGAAGACGAATCCGCGTATTTTGGTAACCTTTTCAGATCGTTTCATTGAAATTTCACGTCGATGTGTTGTTTTGCGTTTAAAGAACATTTGGATATTATAGAGGGCTGAGAAGAAAGTAGTCCGAAAATTGAAAACGTTTAAGCTGTTGCAGTTGCGTCGACTTGTTTGTTGTACCTCTTGAGACGGTCTATCAAAAAATACAATTTCCTTTCCAAAAGCGGCTTTTTTACGTAAAAAAGTACGAAACTTTGCAATAGTTTTTTTATTCAAGCATCTTCAATTTTCCATTGTACAGGGTAGAAAAGAAAACAATGTGAGGAATCCAAAATTGTGCTGGAAATATTGTTAATGCATTTTTCGGCTTTGGAGGCTTGTGTCTTTTAAGATCTCGGAACTGTGGCATTTCACACTTTTTCAATTTCTGGCCTGCTTTCTCATCTACTCAAGTCAGAGGGAAGACAAATATTTTTATTTCCTTTAGCTATAGACACCATTAAATTCCATTTGGGTATGACCCTTTCCTAAGGAGTTATTAATTACAGTGTTGAAGTGTGAATAAGACTTTTTAAACCTTGAGAACATCGCTCTGTTTGGAAAAGTAATGGAAAATATAGAGCAAACCGTAGAAGTTAAAATTGAACCATTGGGAAAATGTTTCTATAAAATTAGTATCTAATTTAAATTTGTAAAGACCATTAAATTAAAAGGTTTGAATCATGTCGGTTAAACAGCGATTTAACTGATCACTACCCAATTTTTCTAAACATAAATTATGAAAGAGATATTTCTAGGGGAAAAACAATCTACCTGATCATTACGCCTACATAGATTATGATATGTTTAAAGAAAAAATGTCTATGGTAAACTGGAACGAAATCATTTATTGTTTTGACTCCAATGAAGCGACTAATAAATTTATAAATGTATTTGTTAATGTAAAAAAATCAGCTACGTAAATATTACGTAAAATTAAGTTTAAAATAATAAAAAAATTAAGGATTGGATTAGTAATGGGCTGATAAATTCCATTAAACATAGAGATAAGTTAAAGAGAGCGCTTTTAAGAAACTATACTCCTGCATTAGAAACTGAATACAAACACTACAGAAACTTTTTAAATAAACTGTTAAAACAACAAAAATATCACTATTATAAAAGT
>MU195328.1:0-14353 GCA_016904865.1 Pissodes strobi
TGTGTGTATAGTATATATTATGTATTTATATTTGGGTTAGTTTCTAAAAATGTATCTGCTTTCGAGGAAGATTTCCAAATTGAAAACGTTATAAGAATTAATTTGAACATTAGAATTCCATGCAATAATTTCTCTTCCAATAGGATTGTATTTCATTTCATTGCTTTGTGCATATTTATTGGCTTCTGAAGGGTGGACGAGGGAAGGCTTTTTTCTATGTTATTTTTAAAATATAACTGAATTATCTACAATAAGTAGCTTATATTAATCATAGATATTTAAAATTTTATTATTAACTTGATGCTATAAATTCTCATAAAATACTTATGAAAGGCACTCGCAAATTAATGCATTTGTTTGCAAGTTGTTAAGTTTGTTCAGTACACTTTGGATGTTAATCGTCTATAATTCCTAGCTATTTTATTTTGTTTAACAGCTCAATGTGTGGATATGAAATGTATTTATTTGTCACACAGGTTTTACAAAAAATAATACTTATAAGGCTCAGCACTTGGTCAATACTTTATTTTATGACATTACAGTTACTGAGAAAATTACATAGTGTTTTATTAAAAGGTGCTCTATTTACACTAGTTATTAAAAAGCGATGCTATTCATCTTGGAGGTATTTGGAGATACTGTATATGAATCTAGCAATTTTTTTACTTTATCTTGGCACCATCCCACTTACCTACTGTACAAAAAACAAGAGTTGTTATTAACGTTTTTACTCAGACTTAATAAAGGGTTTTGTGTAACAAAAAGTGTTAGGCTGAGTATGCACACTCTTAGTTTTGCTTAAGAAGGTTTTTGATTGCACTACTTGTTCCACTTGTAATTCCTGTATAGTGTAGACCTGTCTATATTAACTGAACTAAGATGGGTATATAACTCAAGTAATCAAATTAGGCTTTAAGAAATGGCCTAATTTAGAGTTAAATTTAGGATTGGCTTAATATTTTCATAGTTATTTTAGTTACTATTGGTCTAGATCATTTTAACAAAGTAATCCTATAATTTCTGTTTAAATTTATATATGTTTTATTATTTTCAGCTTGTACCTGGTGGAGATATGCCCGAGTGAAGTGTTTTTCATCTAAACTATAAAACTTAATTTTTGTATAAAAATATTCATAGGGTAAGCTTTTGGATAAAAGGTAACAGTGAATTACATAACTGTTATAGAATAAATGCAGGGTAATTACTTTAAAGTGAATTTATTCTATAAGTTTAGGGCAAATTTTATCTCTTCCTGGTGCGTTATTACCTTCAGGACGGATATTTGTTTCTGAGTTCATTATCTATGACTGGATTTAGATTTAAAAATAAGGCTGCATGTACATTTTGTGTTAAAGTACCAGTACCTAGAGGAATATATATATTTTTTTCCATTTAAATGCAAATATTATTAAAATATTTTTTGAAAAAAATTGCTGTCAGTAGTATTTGAAAAAAAAATCACAATCAAGAAAAGCAATTCGTTTTTCAGCTTTATTCTTATTATTTGTTGCATCATTTATTGTTTTATAAGAAATTTGTCATCTAATTGTTAATATTTTCAATTAGATTTTTCTAAAAATTGTATTTTATTTTTTTGAAATAATTTGTTCAGTTCATTTATTTATTTAATTGTGTCAACAGCTTATTAGCCAATTGCAGATACATATTGAACTGTTATAGTTTTCAGCAAATATGTCTATTACCACAGAACTTATTACAATCTGAACACAATCTAATTAAAGGTGAAGTTCTATACAGGTTTGTTTTAGGAGCCGAAATGTAGAAAATATCTTAGACCTAGTATTATAGGCACCAATTCTCTAAAAATTCCACACTATCAAGTTTATTTGCGATCCTCTTATACAAAAATAATTGCCCTTATTCCATATGCAAAAGCTTTGTAATATAATTTATGTTCTATAGTAAATTTTCTTAAATATCTCTATGTTTAATTGTGCAATCAAACCAGCTATTAATTATTCCTTATACTTTTTGGGTTTTAGTTTTTTATCAGAGATGGCTGGAAGTAATGATTGCTTTAATATATCTGTAAAGCTACAGTTGCTTCTGTTCTAAATCATCTAATTCAAAAGTCTGTGACTAGTCTTGTGATGGTATTTGTTGTTTAAAGATGTAGTCTATATGCTACATTTTATTCGATACATGGGCGTAGACAGGATTTTTTCTCAGGTGGGGCGAGCCGTAGTAGTGGCAAATTTTGGGGAGCCACGCCCAATTTGTACACACAAGCATGAATCGGTTAAATTCACAGGGGGGGCCACTGGCCCCTCCCTGTCTACGCCCATGATTCGATACGTTATTTTGTCTATTTATTGGTACGCTCGCGTTTTGTGAGAGATTAATATTTAGCATTATGGGATAGTGGTCGGTGACGTCAGTACCTAGGATAGGAAATTTTATTTTGTTATTCAACCTAGTTTTTGCCAGATAAATTGGTTGTCAATATAACTTGTTTCAAGGAGAGTCACTGGGTGGAGAGTTACACAGGGAATGCAGCCAGTCTGCACCATCAACGATAGTTCTCAGAACTGTGCTTTAAATCCTGAGTAAACAAGTTGCCTAGTATTGGTGGCGGCTTATACAGGGTGTCTCATAACATGGGCCATAGAGCAACTGGAGATACTAGACATCAACCTAGACCGATTAAGTCATATAACTTTTTTTCGAAATGTTACTCATTCTAGAGATACAGGGTGTTGAAAGTGAAAGTTTATCTTCGAATATAAGCCATAATTTGAAAACGGTTCAGTGTATCGAATTGAAAGTAGGCATTATTATGTTTTTATGACTGATAAATAAGAATTTGTAGAAGTTTTTAAGTTTCACACGATAGGGTGCTAGTTACATACACTGGGTTTAATAAATTTATGATTTTCTTTCATACCCTCAATATTAGGTAAGTTTCAATCCAGGCTTCACAAAGAAGGGCTATTGCTAAGTTAAAAAGTATACTTGCTCGACCCTAATATCTCTAACCGTTTTCCAGATATTTCCGTTTAAACATCACAATGCTTAAAAAATTAAACTAAATTCATACATAATTTTAATAATCACAACGCAATAAATTAAAAACAATACAGATAAAACAAGAAGCTCACTTTAGTAAATACCGCTAATATGATCAAAAACAAGCAAGACACCTTCCCAAAAGTGAGACGTTACTTAGTTAGAAGTTAGAAGTTTAATAAAGTGAGCTCTTGTTTTACCTGCATTGGTTCTGATTTATTGCGTTGTGATAATAAAAATTATGTATGAATTTAGTTACTTTGATTTTTTAAGCATTGTGATGTTTAAACGGAAATATCTCGAAAACTGTTAGAAATATTAGGGTCGAGCAAGTATACCTTTTTAGCATAGAAATAGATCTTCTTTGAGAAACCTGATTTGAAACGCACTTAATATTACGGGTAAGAAAAAATCATAGTACCTATTAAACCCAGTGCAGGTAATTAGCGCCCTCTGGTGTAAAACTTAGAATTTTTTACAAATTCTTATTTATCACTCATAAAAACATAAGAATGCCAACTTTCAATTGGATCATTGAACCGTTTTCAAATTAGGGCTTATTTTTGAAGATAAACATTCACTTTCAATCACCCTGTATCTCTAAAACGAGTAACATTTCGAAAAACTTATATGACTTAATCAGTCTAATTTGATGTCTAGTATCTCCAGCTGCTCAATGTCCCATAAGTTATGGAACACCCTGATGTCTACTGCAGTTATTCCAAAAGATTATATTATTCTACTTAGTTACTTTAGATACGTTTAGTTTGCAATTGGGTCAATATTTTTGTTATTACTTTTAATATTGATATGTAAGATATTGAAAGTTTTATCACCTAGTTCAATGTCCTCTCTCAAAAAAAGCCTCCCATGCAAATTTACTTTTATTTGATCCAGCTGCTACAAATATTCCAACTTGTGGTGGTCTAAATAATATGGTATATACTCATTCTCTTTTTCTTTTAAGAATTGCTAAATAATAGTTATAGCTTGGACACTCTTGATCAGATGCAACATGGGTTACTGTTTTATATTTATTGTTCACTTGCACACAATTATTGCATTTTTTTTTTGATTAACGTAGATCATTTTTATTTCGTCGGCTTTTTCAATCCTCTATCTACTGATACTGTGTTTCAATTTTTCATGGAATTCTTCACCCAGGAATCTTCAGTTTTGGCTGTAACAAACTACGTTTAAAGTTTAAAAATTCACCGTTGCCGGTTCGTTTCACCTGACTAAATAAAGCTTATTACCAAATTACATAAGATTTGAAATAATTAGAATCAATGCAGTATTCAGAAAATTGCAGATCATATAGGGCATCCTATCCCGGAGCATATTTTCAATCATTGATTTTTTCAATCCCAGAATTCCGAGATTATACGTATAAAATATTTAAAATAAGAATCAAGATGTTTTTAACATTTTACATGTTTAATTATAAGAAAACGAAACATTTAAATTAAACTAGTTATAAAGTTTCAAATAAACACAGATTCGGTTAAAACACAAAAAAATTTTTTTTTTTTTTAAATAACGTAAACACACCAGTTCGTCCAGGGTATCGTCTGCTAAACTAGAACGGATTTTCGTGCAAAAGTTTCCAGCTGTGGAAAAGCACCTTTCCGATTCTACACTGGTAGTTGGTATGTTGATTAAAAAATCATAAACCATTTGTAAGTTTTCTCCAATGGATCCACCTCTTTGGAATAAATCCATCTCCCGATGAAGACTTTCATTTAAATTTCGTTTGTTTAAGGATTTTGGCCGCATCATACTCTCATTTAGGGCCTCATGTAGCCTTTCTTCACGGCTTGAGGCGTTTTTTATTATTGCTCTTCTAAGATCGGCAATACTAGCTTCCTCATTTTCATCATTTCCTTCTTTCCTGGCTTTTTGCTGGATATCGTCCGAAATATGTCCAGTGTTTTGTACCCTCACCCTCTTTATAAATGTATTCATTTCATGCATCATATTTTTTTTTATTAGTTAACTTGAAGAGATCATCTGTTTCATTTTCATTAGGACTTTGCCAATATACGAAAGGATACTGGAATAAATTGTTCGACGTTGTTGAATTCGGAGTCTGAGAAAGTTTTCTAGACTTGATGATAAAGGGTTTGGAACTTTTTGAACGTCACCCAGCATGAATTTAAACGCAATATCTGCTTTATATAAATCCATACCACGATGACATAAAGCATTTACTGTTTGTTTTACTGGTTCTAGAAGTTTCACTGAATTTGCAACAAGTTGGCATTCGACGTCCGATGGAAATGTCATATTGAGGTCAATCATTGCCTTCTTAATAAAATTTTCTAAAAGAACGAATCTTTGCAACATAATAGCGGCATTCACACGTAAACTCAATCACGCATTTTTGGAACGTCACACTCCAATCGCCAGTTCGGGAGAGAGGAGTGGAGCGTGGCGCGCCAAGATCGTTGCAGTAGGAATAGACACGGTGTTTTGTATCTCGCGTGATCGATGTGGCGTTTGCATTTTCAGGTACATTTGAAATTTTTGGTAAGATTTTCCAAATTGCGTTGATATAATTTTTATTCTAAGGATGGATATTGGAAAGAAAAGAATTATTGTCATCGCTGATGCTATGTATATTTATAACAAAGTGTTGCAAATAATGGCAAACAGCGTTATGTAAGAACCGAATGGATCAAGAAATAGAAAAAAGATCGGAATCTATACGGGCATATGCCACTTATCCAGGAACTGAAAAAATATTATCCTGACGACTATACACAAACTATCTAAGAAGATAAATTATTGGCAAATATTACACCCAAGATTATTAAACAGGATAACTAAACACAAGCTAAACTAGTCCCACGCGATTTGCGGCGGCGCATCATGCGTTCAAATCATTTGCGTGTCTTAGAAGACTAAACTGCTCAAACAACAAAAAAAAAATCAGCATGAGTACACACAATATTTAAATAATCAACTTCACACCATAACTTCAGTCAGCGATGTGGAAGGATGTTGGTATAACATAAAAAAAGCTTTTAAAATCTCAAACGAAAAGTTTCTCCAAAAGGACAAACACACAACAAAAAACGAATGGATAACCCGAGAAATATTAGAGCTAATGGAAGAACGAAGACTATGCAAAATTCGGAATGACAATATCAAGTACAGAGACCTACAAAGAAGAATCAGAAATGAGATTAGAAGAGCAAAGGAAAAATGGCTTACTGAACGATGTGAAGAAGGAAGAAGCTGAACATCTCAGTCGTCTTAATGATACTTTCAACCTACACAAAAAGGTGAAAGAAATAGCCGGGATATATAAAAAAGAAACAGCACAGATTATTAGAGATGAAAATAATGAAATGGTAGTGGATACAGACAGAATATCGGAAATCTGGAAGGAATATGCAATTAAGCTTTTCAATGACAACCGACCAAACAACCCAACGATTCAATTAGAAGAACTGACAGGACCATGTATATTAGAGTTTAGAGAGAGAAATCAGACACGCGGTGAAGCTTATGAAGAGTAACAAAACCCCCCAGGTCCTGATAATATGTTTTCTGACACGTTCCAATTTATTAATGAACAGAACATAAAGATAATTTCCGAACTCTTTAACATATATGACACGGGACATATTCCAGAGGACTTTGATGTACTTTTATAACTTTACCAAAATCAAGTACTGCAAAAACATGCAAAGATTACCGGTTTATAAGTCTAATGAGCCATTTCTTGAAGCTCTTTCTGCGAGTTTTGCATACTGGGCTCTATAAAAAATGCGAAGAAGCTAGCGACAGCAGTCAGTTTGGGTTTAAAAATGGTTTCGGAACAAGAGAAGCAATATTCAGTATACAAACCTTTGTACAAAATTGTCAGAACCAGAGAAAGGATGTTTTCATGTGTTTCATCGATTATGATTATGAGGCCTTCGACAATGTAAAACATGACCTCCTAATATCGTACCTTAAGGAACTAGGTCTAGATGGTAAAGACATTCGATTAATTAGCAATCTGTACTGGAACTAGAAAGCAGATATTCGATTGAGCAACCTGTCAACAACCGATCAGTTCGATATAAAAAAGGGTGTAAGACAAGGCTGCGTTTTATCACCGATGTTGTTCAATCCCTACTCGGAAAGAGTGTTTTTTGAGTCGGTTTTAGATAACCCTATAGGTATTAAAGTGAACGGGATACGCATTTAAAGATCCTTTACACAAATAGTGCACTATGTAAAAATCGACCTCTCCTATTGGTCGATCCATCTCGTATTAGGAGATGTCTGCGTGATGCAATCGATTTTTATCAAGAGCTCTTCTGGTGTAGAGGTTTAGATCGTTGGGTCTCACCTGGAAAACGCGGGTTCGAACCCCGTTGCTTTTTTTTATTTTTTTTAAAGATTATGCTTCTAAACAGCTTTTTTTTCTTGATTTTGGGTATGTCTTGGGTTAGATTGGGTTAGCACCTGGTTAGTTTCCTTTCTTGAGCCTCCGTAGCGAGCCAAGCGAGCGGAGGGCCATTCGGATCGACAAATGGAAAAGGCCGATTTTTATATAGTGCACTATTTGGGTAAAGGATCTTATAATGCACGGGATACATGATACATATCAATAATATCAGATATGCAGATGATACTGTATAATAATCGCGGATAATGCAAACGATCTTCAGGAATTATTGAATCACGTAAATGAAACAAGCACAAGATTAGGCCTGAAAATTAATATAAAAAACGAAGTTTATGGTCGTGAGTAAGACTGATATTCCACAAATCAGAATTCAGGTAAATGAGAAGAATATTGAGCAAGTGACGCAATTTAAGTATCTGGGATGTATGTTGAACCAAAATTGGGACCCAGAACAAGAGATTAGATGTAGAATAGAACAATCAAGAGCAACCTTCCTCAAACTCAAAAAATTCCTCACAAATAAAAATCTGAAACTAAGATACAGAACTCTAAAACATTACGTTTATTCAGTTCTTTTGTACGGTGTAGAGGCTTGGACATTAAAAGCATAAATAAATTGGAAGCATTCGAGATGTGGTGTCTGAGAAGAATGCTGAGAATATCATGGGTAGACCACACAAGAAATGAAGTTCTTCGAAGAGCACAAATAGAAGATCGTGAGCTTTTCGAAGTAATAAAACGGAGAAAACTATCATACTTAGGACATATTATGAGAGGAGAACGCTATGAATTCCAGCGCCTTATCTTTCAAGGTAAGATCGAAGGAGGAAAGAGGGGAATAGGAAGAAGGAAGCTTTCGTGGTTGCGGAATATTAGACAATGGACGGGAATAAGTAGTTTTCAAGAACTCTGCTGCAATTGACAGATACATATGACGGACGCCTACGCAAGAATTTGCATGGCACCAAAGAATAAAGAAGTATTCATTGCATGGCACTCGAAGAAGAAGAAGACTACTCCACCTTGCCCGAGAATCCAAAATAAGCTTAATTTCTTTGACATGTTCAGCTTTAACATAACTTTGAATGACATAATTTTTTGTTGGGGATTTTCGAAAGGCTCTGATTATTTTCCGGATATTCGACAGTTTAGAATAAATATTATAATTACCCCACAGCAGTGGCGGCTCGTGACTTTTGGATAAGATGGTGACAAAATATAATTTTTTTTCTGGCATGAAACAGCCTGCTGGAGGCTAATGGTCGTGCCACGCCCAATTTTTACTCAAAAATCGTTAAAATAGTTCAAAAATATGCCACGCCCAATTTTTACTCAAAAATCGTTAAAATAGTTCAAAAATAAACACGCCTTCCACGAGCGAACCAAACGGATTTTACCAAGCATTATGAGAAATTTTTGGGGTGCCACGCCCAAATTTTTACCCGAAAGACGTTAAAAAACGCACCTCGGGCAACCATTTTTTGATGGCTCATTCACGATATTGTCAAAATAGGTATAAAATTGAAATTTAAAAAGATGGCGGCGGATACTTTTCTTTTATATAATATATCTAAGTACTATATTTCGGGTTTCTATCCAAAGTTTTGCCATGAAACTAAACCAGACTTACCAAGTTTTGCCAAGAAATTATTTAAAACATCAAAAAATTCGGTTAAATTAATTAAAATTAAAAAAAAAACACTTAACATACTCCCAGCAGGTAATTAATGCTGAAAGTATTTGCAGTTTCCAGAAATATCCTACCATAGGTCATTTTACAGAAATATTACACGCACACAAAATTGGCCTACTCTTAAGTGCCTTTTCACACATGCCGGATAAGATCATCCGGTATCGGATATCCGATCGCGAGGTACGTAAGTGCCTTTTCACACATGCTGGATAATATCATCCGGTTTACGGATATCCGATCGCGAGGTACGTAACATTAAATGAAAGCTTTCACACGTATGTCGGACAGACGGACGCCGGAAGCGTGCTGAATAAACCGGATATCCGACGTCGGACTCGTGTGAAACGGAGCTAACATTAAATGAAAGCTTTCACACGTTTGTCGGACGCGGGAAACGTGCTGGATAAACCGGATATCTGACGTCGGACTCGTGTGAAACGGGGCTAATACTAATTTTAGTTCTACAGTTTCCGATATATGAAGTCCATCCTTCTTTCTT
This sequence comes from Pissodes strobi, assembly GCA_016904865.1. Classification (NCBI taxonomy): domain Eukaryota; kingdom Metazoa; phylum Arthropoda; class Insecta; order Coleoptera; family Curculionidae; genus Pissodes; species Pissodes strobi. The sequence continues at coordinate 9,625 of MU195328.1, forward strand.
TTTTGGTTGCAAAATTTTCAATTACTTTATTATTAAAATTTTAATTGCCATTTACAAGATGTTTTTCTGCAGACAGCATACCTAAAGCGTGAACATGTGGAAAAAGGTTTCACTAAAAGATTGCTTATTTGATTCATTTTAAACGTTAATTCACAAGTAGAGTCACACGGATATTTTTTACTTACTTATCGAAACGCGCCCCGAGCCATTTAATCAAGTACGGCTAAAGTCGCCATCTCAGCCATGCATCGTCGTGACCTCATTTCACCTTTGCACGCCAATTTGCTGTTGGAGACGGGGCCGCCGCGCGTTTGGCTCGGATAGCCCAATTATCGGGAACTTTTTCGATGGATAATATTATTGTCCATTGGGGATACGATGAATACTATATATTTATCAGATAAATTTTAATTCCGCTTAGATAATATATATTAAAAAATAGAAATATATTTGGCAGTTAAACTGGAAATATTAAGAGTCGCCCGGTACCGTTGTCGGCTTCTAGGTTATCAATCTCTTCATCATCGGTTTCAATTTCCAATGTTTCCACATCTTCTCCACTACCTTCGGCGGGTATATCTTTTTTGTACAGTGCATCTATAACCGCCAACTGTATTTCTTGAGCCATGCATAGTTGTTCTGGAATTATCATTTTTCCTACTTCAACCATGGTACTTGCTCCATCATAATGCTTACAATATCACTTGCTAAAGATAACTTGTGTTCAGAATGTGATCTCTCACACTGAGGTGATGCGATATTGCCTGTCCGAACAAGTTGCTCTATTCCGGCGATTTATATTGCCGGCAACAAACTTGCATGTTGATCGTTTCATTATCGGCGTACATTCAGGCGATAAAATTCGAAAAATGACAGATGATTCTATCTCGAATATTAAATTTGTCGAAATCGTCGAGAAATACCCATGTATTTATGATTATAATCGTCAAGATTATACAAAAGGGAGATGAAAGAAAGGGCACGGGCTGAGCTGCAATTGCAAATGCGCGGTAACAATTTTGAAATTTAATTGGATGTTGCTCCAGTTCTTTTATCCATATGGCTGCGCTATGGCACCTCAGTTCCACAAATGAAGGGTGAATCCAGGGTCTTCGTTATTTGCTTTTTCGACGTAGATACCACCAAAATAGTAAAACATCGTCATCACTGTCACTGTCCGACATTATTCACAAAAGATCGTCACTGTTTTCTGTTGCTTCAATGTGAGACACACGTACAATATTATTTTCCGTTGCCTATCGCCAGTTACTTGTTGCCCGTTGCTGGGACCCGCCTAAGTCGATTTTCTAAATGATTACTTCTGCTGTCATGCTTATTAATCCGAGACTCCAAAATACATTCTCAGCATGTACGTTTATGTTCATAAAATGTTTGTTTGATAGCGAACTCCACTCGTCGAATATTAAACTAAATCATCTGCCTTTTGCTTTTTGGAGCTGTAATTGTTATAAATGTAGGCATTTTCCTGCTGTAATTAAAAAATATATTTCTGATTGTTGTTGGCAAGTCTGGAACTTTAACTCTAGTTGCAAGCAAATCTCGTAAATCTTTTGATGTTATGAATTTAGAAAATGAAATACCATCCAGTGCTGTCATTCTTGCCAGTACGGCTTCTAAAGTGTTTTCGTTTTTAGACATAAACATATCAGTAATTTTTTTTTTGTTTACTGGGTGGTTCTTCTTCCTGGACTGTAATATTGACGTTACTGGTGCTTGATGGACCAGGCTCATTTGATTTAGTCGTTTGGACTTCAAATATATTTTATGGATTTTGAGCAAGTGAACCAGCAGACCTTTTGTCGATCCACCTTTGATTTGTAATATAGCTGGACAACGTTTGCACTTTGCTGTTCTTTTTAGTTAAAAAGTAAAACCAAACTGAAGTTTTATCTCCTGCTTTTCTTTTATTTGCTATGTACTCAGGCGATTCTTTTGAAGTGGACATGATCAATAATGGACCTGGAAAGAAGAGGTACCCTGTAGAAAATCTTTCCTTAATTAAAAGTATTAAATCTCACAAAAAGTCCACACAGTTGTTAAAAAATAGTTTTTCAAATAAAACGGAATCAAACGCTAAATTTTCCACATGGTCATCTCTGTAGTATTCGCTGTATATGATTTTTTAAAGCATATGTCAACATTGTCAACATTTGCTTATAAATTACAAGTATTGGTTGTATAATATATTAAATATTATGCAATGCTAACAAATAATTATTATTATTAGGATAATTTTTATGCTACAAAAAGCTTCTAAAATAAACTTACCTACCTTTATAATATAAACAGCAAAAATAATATAATGTTCTATTTACCGAATCGACTACTTTAAACTATAATGCCCGGATTAGCGGGACTGAAATATGCTCGGGAACCCGGGATTGTGGATGCCCTACTAGAAATACACAGACACTCTTTAAGATGTTTATTACTATTTAAATGGATTGCCTATTAAATTATTGTTGAATAAATGAAGCATTTTTTATATGAAAATGCTTTTATTATACAACTCAACAGCACACCTTTTTCTTAGCTAAAGGAAAAATTTGAAAAATAATGATGAATGCCAGCATATGTAGGTTTGGACTGACTAGGGAGCCAATATGCTTTCCAGCTGTTTTCATCATTATATATACAAACATCGTGATCGTATTTGTTGAACCACCTGCTCAATAAAGAGTTTCCAAATCCATTTTCTTTTCGAGTTAACCTAACTAAGAGCATCGATCTTTAGCTAATCCAAACTGATCCTAAAGCCACATGATTTTACTTTAACAGGTCCACTGGCCATCTTTCGGTTGGCAGATTTTAAGTTCCTAAATACCAAACAAAATATTTGTCAAATAATTGAAAGTGTTTCCATTACACTTTCACAGTTCCAAAGCAAAATCACTAAAAATCATTTGGTTTTGCTATTTTCTGTCTAAAAATCTAACACAAACATCTGTAACACAAAATAGAACCTTCATTTAGCAACAAATTATTCTACAATACTACAATAATTTAAATAATATAGGTGAGGTGACTTTATGATTTAAATTTACATAGAAACAGCTAAGAGTCTAACGGATTATTATGTTATAATTATGTTGAAAAAGTCATTATTGATAATCACTAACCAAAATAATTTGCAGTAGATATAATTTATTTAGGAAAACTTTATAAAATTGAAATCCTGACAGAAGCCGTGCCGGGGGTTTTTCACAGCTATTTACTGAGATAACGACGAAGTTTTTACTAAAAAAAAGTCATAATGCGCTTATCTTGCTGGGAGTAAACAATTTTTAGCACAATTATTGTATCTAGTGATGGTGTTGGGTATGATTTGTAATCAATAGTATATTGGGATCCTCAAGGTGGATCAAAAGTTAACCCCCCCACCAGTTGGCTGTTTCATCCAATCAAATGAGTCTGTAAATTCATTGGGAGATTGTGTCATGTGGTATATGGCATGTTTGCCAACTTCCGAGCATGACAATATTTTCAATAAATATAATGAGATTCTGAAGAAAGTCTAAAGCTGCTATGCAAACTGTCTGTTTTAACAAAATAATAGCATTTTGTTGAAATCCATATGCCTCTATGCTATGTAGCATAGTGTGGAGCGAGGCGTGAAATGACATTGTTTTATTGGAAGTATAAATTATGTACAAGATATTATCAAAAACCTCTATTTCTACAATAAAAGATTAGTTTTCAATCAAAATAAGAATTATAATTTTATACATTTAATGTGCTTCATTAAGCAACAAATGTGACAATAAAAAACGCCTATCTTCACCCTTAATTAATTATGATTTGCTTTAAGCTCCTTTATGTTTGTACTGATACTTTCATCATCTAATTGCATTATGTCATCTTGGCTAAGACCTCCACAATCGTCAAACTGAATGCTGTCTTTTTTTCGGCGTTTGACTTTAATGCTTATTCTTTTACGAGTTATGCTTCCATAACTAGCTTTGCGGCTAGGATGGTCTTTCACTAAATGGGATGAGAGTTCGCTTATTTCTGAAAATGCTTGGTTACATTTAGAACAAGCATATGGGAGAACGGGTTTCATATCGGTTAGAATTATCTTGTGACTCCTGTGGTGATTGGTTAATTCTGTGCTGTTTGAGAAACGTTTAAAACAAACTATGCATAAAATCAATTCATGATAATCTTGGTAGTGGTCTGAAAGGTCTTGTAGTTGCTTGAACCACTGTTCACACAAGTCACAGCTAATAATCACCTAAAACAAGTTTCGTTTTGTTTATTTTCAAATAATATATTAATGTACAAAATATATATTGACATTTTCATTTGTATTTTCAAAATATTCCAAACAAAGACTAATTTTGATTCTAAAATTAGCCATCACATACAAGTTTAATAACGGGAAAATGGCAAAAATATGCCCACATTTGGCACTAACAGATCATATTAATTTAATATCATAGCAAACGGACCTTTGCTAATATAGTTTATTTCTGTCACAAGAAGATTAAATTTAAGGTTGTTATTAAATTTTATGTGAAAAATATAAAAACGTCATTTTGCAAAATGAGAAATATTTCAAATAATTCTATTTTGTGTTCAAAATGATTCCATTTCGACACGCAAAGGAGTGCCGAAATGAACCTCTTTTCGAAACTACTTTTGTTGACTGGTTGCTATGATATTGTCACGAGTATCTTTAGGGGTAGCGCGTTTATTTAAAGAATAACTT